>JBBIGA010000016.1:914619-933644 GCA_037576975.1 Alestes dentex
TAAATTCATTTAATTTACAGTAATAAAAATACAGGGCTTTAAGAACAACAAAATGAAAAACACGAGAACACTCGAGATGCTCCACTGGGGAAATTCTGGTCTACAGCTGCCACACATGCGTCACAGGACAGCAGCCAATCAGCAGCAAGGATAAATAAATAACGTTCTTGGATTGGCTAATTTTAAACCTCCCGCCTCTGAGTAGAGCAAGGAATGCGTCAAACAGCACCAGCCAATCAGCAGCAAGGAGAAATAAATAGCGTTCTCGGATTGGCTACTTTCAAACCTCCCGCCTCTGAGGATAGCGGTATTTCAGCTTCACAAGACGCGCCTTCTGTTCTCTCGTCAGTACCAAAACATTTATAGTTATTTATTAGCAGCTGAATTTACGTTAATATTTGTTATAAAATCAGTAAAGTTTATTTTTCTTAATAACTTAGAACTAAAATGCATGAAAAATTCTATATTGCCACGAAAAAAGCTGTGACGTCCAGGCCTCGTCCGCCATGCCCCCTTGTCCTCCTGCAGGGTTCATGTTTGGGCATGGTGCTTAGCAGCTTAGCAACCCATCACGAGGAGGAGGGGGCGTGGCGGACAAGGCCGGGACGTCGCAAAGGCAAAAAAAAGGTGGATATCTGCAGTTTCCGCCTTAGTGTGGGGGTTTCAGCAAAAATTTATTAGTTCGGTTCTCAGAAAAAATTCGCGTTGGACTGAAACAGTGACTGCAGATCCGCGTTAAAGTGGGGATTTACTCTACTGCAAATTCTTTGTCCTGGTGCTGCTAATATTTGCACAGTTATTATTTATTGCTGTCTACCTATATTCTGCATTTTTACACACCTAACTACTGCAGTGCTAGAATAAAGTCTCTGTCACAGCATTGTATTCATTCAGTTGTCAACTGCACTGAATGTTGTCTTGTCCTGTTGTTTTGTTACTCTTGTGTTTTTCTTGCTCTCTCTTGCTCTCTTTGCTCTCTGTGCTCTGTTTCTGTTCTTGTGTTGCACCATGGTCCTGGAAGAACATTGTTTTATTTTACTGTGTACTGTGTATATGGATGAAATAACAATAAACCTACTTGACTTGTCCTGCACATCCATAGTGCCTTGCGGCACCATTGCTTGCCACAGGAAAGCAACGCATATCCACCTGAAGCCCTGGATCATACAGTGAAAGTTATCATGATTTTTCCTTTGTTTGTGTCATTTTAAGTCAACTTTTTTGTCAGAAGCAGTACGTCATGATGATCTCTTCCACTTCTTGAGCACACCATGTTGATTCTCATGCATGTAAATTCCCACAAAGCTGTACATTAGTTTTAATAAAAACAGTTTCAGCACTTTGCAGTCTGCCTGCCTGGGATCATTTTTGGTCATTACGTTTGACCAGAACCACTTGGGGGTGCCTGCAGGAATGAGCTAACATCATCATCAGTAAAATTTGGATTTCAGCAAAGAAGAGTATTAAAAGGATTAACCTGGGTGTCATGGATCCTCATCCATTATGCAATCTTTTTGAATAATTGAGTACACTGATTGGAAATTCCCTACACAGATTTATTTGAAAAGCTGTAATGCCATCAATGGCAGAGATGGTTTTTTTTTTCTTTTCTAAATGATAAATCAATCTCTCTGTCTCCTGGCCAGTGTCTTATCTGTCGGTGCTGTAATGTGCAGATCAATATCTGCCTGAATTGATGTCTCCCTCAATTGAAATTTGGTTTGAGAAGTGATTAAGCGTGATGTTGACAATACTCCTCACATGCAGCCTGTTTTCTTGTCTTTCGGTCGCTCCATCGCTTGTAATGACTTCTTGATATTCAGGCATTTAGTTTGATTTGTTTGTTGTCAGGGAACAGTGAGAAACAATTGTAACACCGTAACATTTGACCTGTTTTTCCCTTTCTTGGCTTTTTGTAATGTTCTGGTGGCATCCTGTTTTTATGTCTTATGTTGTTGTTTTCATTCTTTGCGTGCCTCAATTTATCTTGGCTATGTGTCTGTGTGTCCGTGTGAGTCTGTTGTTTTGGTCTTAGCCCTGCCTTTAGCCCCGCCCCCTTTTCATCCTGTTGACTGTCTTGTTTCTGTCTTGTTCCCTTCCCCAAGTGTCTTCCATTGTCTAGTCTGTGTGTGTGTGTGTGTGTGTGTGTGTGTGTGTGTGTGTGTGTGTGTGTGTGTGTGTGTGTGTGTGTGTGTGTATACACTCCTGGTTTCAGTCTGTGTTTGTGGATTCTTTGTAAAACTATGTTAATGCTGGTCTTCATGAATTTTTTGTAATTGCGACTCTTAAACTCTTGTTGTTCCGTTTTGCTCTTGTTTATTTAAACTTTTTGGATCTCATGTTGACGTCCTGTCTGCCTCGACCCTCACCCATTACAAACACCACATACAGTGTAAGTCTTGCACTTTCCTGTAACACTTTATACATGTAAGTCATTCTGGCCCAAAGAATAAAGAAGTGAAATATATGCAGATTTGTCGCTTCATTATACCTTTTACCTATGCTCATTTTTTCAGCTCTGCTGACCATACACATGCACTTTGTAGTGTAGAATTACAGACTATTGTCCATCTGGTTCTCTACATTATCTGTTAACCTGCCTTACTACTTTCATCAATGGTCAGGACAACTAGGGAGCGGTGATTATTTGGGTGGTGGATCATTCTCAGTACAGCAGTGACACTGACATGGTTTAAACACTTCAGTGTCACTACTGGACTAAGAATAGTTTACCAACCAAAAATGCATGGATAGCAGTGTCCTGTGGCCAGAAACTGACAACTGCTTTGCACCTATATAATAAGTATAGCTGATAAAATGGACAATGAGTGTAGCTATGATGGAGGTGTACCTATTAAAGTGACTCCTTGTTGTGTATTATAAATTTAAAATTATTAGAGCACATTGTCATGTTATGTCAAATTCTGTCATGCAGCACTTTATACTTTAACCATATTGGTTTCACAGAATTTTCAGTAATGTTCTTTTAGTACAATACCCAGATAGTCATATACCACTTTCAGCCAAAGAATAAAACCCAAACTGATATAGGTATTTAGTTAGCTGAGGTAACATATTCCCCTGTCGTATATCCACCCATCAGACTCTAGAACTCCTCCCCCTGCCACACACAAACACAATAATTTGTGCAACAACCTACTGCCACCCAGATGTGCAGTTTTAATTGTGTGCTAAGTCATTGTCATTATGTGCAATATTCTTTTCATGTGCAATATCACTATGTCACTATTACATGCAGTAACAGACTCAGGATAGAGAACAACTCCAAACCACTATTTGCAAACTGTTACAGCAGTAATTTTATTTATTTGTCTATTTTATTTATATGCACCTCTCACACTGCCTACAGCATTTTGTTTTCAGAGTACGTTTTGGAGAGAGATTCTGACTTCATATTGTTCTTGTCCTTGTGTCTCTGTGTGCCTGTGCAGTCTTTGCAGTTTTCTGATTTTGATTCTGATTGTGTATTAGGTCCTTTTTCCCCCATTCTTGCATTCACTGATGCTCTCCATAGGACAATGTCCTGAATCAGCCACCTGCAATGAGGAAGCAGTGAAGTGTCATTTGCAGTGATGGACAGATAAAGGAAATAAGTAATGGAGGTTGTAGTGCTTTAGTAAAGACTGCTTATTGCTCACTGGCTGCAGAGTTATATCACGTCTGTTTGAAAGTTTTGGCGAGAGGCGTTGACAGATTGATCATTTTTTTCTCTTTCTGTCTCACTTTCAGTGGCACTTTCATCATGAAAGGACAGCATCACAGCTTTTTTTCCTCATTGATTTAAACGTCCAAAGCAAGCAGTCGTGTCATTGTGTGTTTATTTGTACAGTTTTCTTGGGGGGTGAAGATCCGAAAAAAGTTGAAGGCTGTGGCTCCATTCCTTGGCAAGTTCAGGCCCCTTGTGGGTCAATGCTGTCATCAGTGCACTCCAGAGAGTCTGGTGAGTGTGTGTGTGTGTGTGTGTGTGTACTTTTGTTTGTACATTATAAAACCATGAACAAAACAAAAGACTATTGATTATCCGTACATTACAAGTATACATTTTTGCGTTAAGAATTTTATTCTGTGCTTATACAGCTTTATTATCAAGGGAAGACATAAAAGTGATTTGGAGCCCAAGTAAGCATGTTTTTTACTGGGTGGAAAAAACAGCAGTTAGGGGAAGACAGCAAAAAATAACGAACACTCAAGAGGTTTGTTCCTCACCACTCCATCACAAGGTTTTGGTGAAGTGGCTTTTTTTTTTTGCTCAGCTTCCCTGTGGAGGCATCGTTTGTGGGGGTAGGAAGTGGAGGTAATGGAGCTGTAATTAGGTGGTTATTGGTTCAAATCCCCGGGTGTGTGAGGGTTTTAATCTCAACTACTCCAGCCCAGCTGGGGAGTTGAATTCTATTTGAATCATCTAATGTATCAGTTCCTGCCTAGAGACCCTCGTTTCAAATTTGTCACATGAAAAACACCTGGACTGGATTTCTTGCCAATAAGTGGTCTTCGTTCAGTGCGCTGATTAAAGTGGCAGAGGTGTATCAGATATGAATCTGTGTGGAACAAAACTTATTTGTGGCCTCCTGTCTCACAGGGTCGGAAGCTACTGCACAACACACCGTCCCGTGGCTTCCAGAACCTTCTTTGTGTGACCGAAGCTCACACCAGGTAAGAATCTCTGTGTAGGTCAAAACCCACACTACCTGCCAAAGGTTTGAGGACATCAAGCATTTCAAAACTTTTCTTAATAATGAGTTGCTTTCTTTTTTTTCTTCGCAATATAGAGGATCTGAAAAGTCCTACTCTGGGAATAAAGCCAAAAGCCACACATTTATCTTCTTGTTATGATTTCAGATGTGTAAAACACCTTTGGACCAAAAGAGTTTTAATAAGTGCTTTTAACAGTAGTTTGGAAAAGGGAAATTTTAGACAAAACCTGGCCTTTGTACCAAGGATGAACTTTGAAGCCAAAAATACACACAGGGTTAGCAAACAACCGTTTAATGGTTTTGCAGTTGTTTTTACTTACGTTACTGAAAAGTAACTGTGAAAATGAGGAATAGCACTGAAAAAAAAATCATAATAAATGTTCATCAATGACCCTGTTCTAGCTACTCATCAGTCTTCATCTGCAAACACATGGCCTGTGATGTATAGAAGTAAATAGTAAAATTTAGATAAAGATGTAATATGTACAAAAAGCATTAAGATGCACAATGTTCCACAGCAGTTCTAATGATTTACCAATGTTTTGTTAGTTTATTTTGCCATTTGGTACAATAGTACTGTTGTTTCATTTACACAGATTGAACCTGGAAAATGAAAGTGTATTTTCCCAAACTGAATGGATATTTTAATGGATATTTTATGATTTATGATTATGCAATTATGTTGTCTAAGAGCAACTTGAAATGACAGTTACCTTAAATGCATTTTCACTCCCAAATCAAGCTTTAGAAGAATTGTTATCAAAGATGCCACCACTTTAGAAAGATAATGGAATCGAAATGTCAAACAGGAAACAGCACCTTCCCCACATTTTCCTGTCTGCTGCACTGGATCTGACCAAAATGGATTTAATAATGCATTCCGCTTCTATCGTTTTCTCATTTTCATAGCTGTCCACCAGTTGGTCAGTATACCAGGGTAGCGCCGCGCATGCTAATGAGGAAAAGGTGCTTTACTGGACACTTGGTGCCTGAAGAGCTTATATGCTTTAGCAGGTGGGGTGGACAGAGCTGACATAAGTACTAAGCTCACGTTGCTGAGAAATCTGGCCTCCGATTGAATGCCTTTTGCAAGCAAGATGGGAATTGCCATTAGCTTACTGCTAACATACTACTTGAATCACACAGGGGTGCTAGCCAAAATTAGCATATTGCAAAAGTGGTTTCTTGACCATATTTTGACATTTATGGCTTAAACTGAAGACCTAGCAGTAATGGTCCTGGTTCACCATTGCCCTCTGTGGTGTGAACTACAATCATTACAGCAGGGAATAATAAACAGCTCATTTGGAGAGGATTTCTGGTGACTTTGGTGGTGCACTGGTTGTAATTAATTTAAAAGTTAACCCCCCCCCCCCCCACCACCACCACCTCCAGTGCTTGCAGTTCCATGAAGTTCTCCGCGGCTGTTGTCAATATTACCATGACAGTGTGTGTTAGAATGGAGTGGCTCTCCTGTGGCCGCATGTGTGCTGACTGCATGCACTCGATTAGAGCAGATAAATAGGATTGGGCTCTCACACATCTCAAATCCAGAGACAAGAGGGCTTTTCGACAAATGTTCAATTTCTGCCCATTTCATTTTCCTCCACTTCAAAAGGCCTCAACACATGCATATCAGTGCTCCTGTCAAGTCTTTTGATGTGTCCTAAAGACAGAGAACCAAATGAAAACAAATGTTCACTCATTTGAGGAGCTAATTAATATTCCACAGCCAAATTGTGCCACAGATATGATTGGTGTAGTTCATACTAATTGAGTTGAAGTTGTTTTCATTTTGGTTCATTTAGTGAGGGAAACGATATGAGGGTAGACAAGCCCACGTGTGTGTGTGTGTGTGTGTGTGTGTGTGCGCGCGTGCGCAGTTCCATTCAAAAGTGTGAAATTGTGTGTCACAATAATTGTGCAGTAGATTTTATGAAAATTTATTAAGAGATTTCAAAGTTAACATGGTAATAGCAAATTAAAAGGATAAATTATTAATGCAACTATTTATGTTCATCCATTTTTCTAATTTGACTCTTTAAACCATTCATAACTCCACGATGAAGCCCTCCTGCTCATGTGTTGTTGCTGTAACTCAACATCTGTAGCCTCTTGTTCCAGTACTAAGCACTGTTGCACAAACCAGCCACAGCACTCCAGTGATGTACTCTTTTCTTTCTAATGCTGGGCAAACTGCTGTGAAGGATGGGTTTTCTTGGTTGCCTCAGCCACAGCTTTTTGCAAAGCCTGCACACTTTACAAAACTGAATGTTGTTCTAATGGTTTTACCTCCCAGTGCTGGCTGTTTAGCTCCTGATTGTGGGTACACAAAATCAACACGGTATTCTAATTTTAGAGGCCGTGTTGGCCAATAACAGTCCAGCACAGAATTGGCTGTTACTGTGCTTGATCAACATTTTGCCAAATCTTTTTTTGTGTGTTCAGGTTTCCGAAAGGTTGCCATATTTGAAAAATTTGGCAAAGCCCCTTGAACAATCTTTTCAGGCTTAAGAAACAAGAATAATTGTTACTTGATACAGCCTTCTGTCAGTTATTCTGAATGTGTCTAAATGTAAAAATTTTTTAGCTCACCTACTAATTACTCTTAAGTTGTGCAGCATGAGTAGTTTCAATCATTTTGTTCATTTATCTACTGCAACATTTGTTTTATATTTTTTAGAGCATTGATTCTGAATGTGAGACAAAAGTGTTTGTGTTCCAGGTACCGCGGATGGCTAGCTAGGAGAGTGTGTTGTGTGCTGTTGGTTTTGGACCGTAAGGTGCATTGCAGTGATGCAGGAGGCCGAAAGAACTGGATCAACAGCGAGGACAGGTGTAGTACAGTAGCTGTGAATACACAGCTCTACAGTAATCTGCCTCTATTCTGTTTCTTCTCTCCATTATATAAAGTTCAGGCTGTTCTTACAGAGCACAGCTGAGAAGATGCTGCTGGAGACGCATTACACCCTTTCAGCTTCATGATTAACGTCAAGCAGGAGGGAGCTGATTGGACATTTCTGCTGATTTGGTGTATTGTATTGCGAGGCAGAGCAAGCTGTAATACCAAGTCATTATCTGAGGCCTGGGCGGCCTAGAGTTCCCTCTCCTCATCTTTCTTTTGTTTCTCGCATTCCTCACCTCACTTCAACTCCCTCCATCACACATCACACCCCTCGCTTCACGCTCTTTTTCCTTTTTTTTGCTACAGGCCTTAACTTCATTTGTGTCCCCTAACGTTTTAAATAACCTTTTATAGTCTAAAACAACATTCTCACTTTCAGACGTTTCTCTTAGGGCATAAACATCCTTCTTTTGGGAGGCTGCGTGTGTGTGATGCAGCAACTAGGACAATGTGAGCTTTGTTGAAGGGGCAGCATGCTATCCTGTGACTGTGTCTTGTGTGCAGTAGGAATATCAAAGACAGGGCTAAGTTATCCTGTTAGGACACCACCAGATGGTCCATTTTATAGTGATTTTTATCTGACAGAGATTTTTGGTGAGGTAAAATAATTCAGTGAAAAATAAAATCAAGTCAAACAGTCAAGAGAAGTTCAGAGTCCAGATTTGCTTCTTTAGCACTGGAGCCACAAGGTTAACAGTGCTAACAGACATCCAAATAGACCAAATAATTTCCCTAAAAATACCACATAAAGAATTACACTAAAGATAAACAGTAAAAAAATTTTGAACAGTATAGGAGTGGAAAAATGTCAGATTTTTCTCTACGTTTAGTGTTAGGTTTAAAGTTAAATCTGTTATCACTGTATGTGTAACAGGTTGAATACAACCCTGAGTACAGACCGAGAACAGTCAAAATAAAATTCAAGTACTCTGTAGTAGATACACTATGGTTTATGTACAAAATGCTGTGGTCATTAACCCTCCTATTGTTGTTTTCAAATTTTTTCTCTAGAAAATGCAGTTAATTTCATTGGTTTGTTTTAAGATTCCATGATTTTGTTTACACAAGGCACTGGAATGCATAAAACAAAGAAGTTTTATTACGTTTTGTGTGCTTTATTGGACTTATAAACATTCATGATGTTACCGATCAAAAATGACTGGTCATTAGAAATTAATTAGTAAGACTGCGGTTAGTGTATAAAATAGTGTTTAAGTGCATTCCCACACCCCACCATGCTGGTGCTTTGGAACACACTCACACACACACACACACACACACACACACACACACACACACCTCATGTCCCCTTTTCCCCCATGGGAACCTATCTCCAATTCACTTTGTATACCATAGCAACCACTTTGTATTGATGTTCTGCAGACACATGACCGTGATCACGTGACCGCGCAATATTGGACGGCGGAAGTGAGGGTTTGATATCAAGCGATAGATAGACAGAAGCGGACTAGTGACAAATAATATACTTTTTCATTTGTTGACAGCTGTTTAAATACATCAGTGCCGTTATCAGTGGACGTTGGCTACCTGGATGGAGTCCACAAAAATCGATACTTTGAAAAGCTTTCTATAGCAGACTTAAAAACCGACCCGTATCTTCTCCTCCTGGAGATCTTTACGGATTTAACCAAAGCGCCTTGCCTGCCCGACTTTGCTCCACACAATTTGTCTGTCTATCTACCGGAGATATCACATTTAAATTTAGTTGTTTTAATATGAATTAATATTTCAGTCTTTTTAACAGCCATGTGTTAATTTCACGTATTAACCCTTTAAGCGCCAGGTTTTTGAGGTGTTTTAAAATACTGGATTTTGATATCAATGTTTCAAAAGCTTGTGGCTTAAAAGGGGTTAAAGATAGAGACTTACTGTAAATTAGAAAAGCATTAACATAGCATTAGCATTAACCTAGCATTAGCATAACATTAGCATAGCATTAACATTAGCATAGCATTGGCATTACCATAGCATTACAATACTTTTGTCCACATAGATTTGTATGACAGCTCTGTCCCAATACTTTTGTTCATATTGTTCAGTTTAAACAGGTGTGTCTGTAGGGGCGTGGCCTGAGGTCAAATGTGAAGTTTCATAAGGTTTGGTCACTGTATGGAGCCTGAAAGTTTCTTCTTCTGAAACTGCATTCATTTCAGTAGGGTTAAAAATTAATGGAAGTGAATGGGGAAAAAAGGGATGAGCGAAAGAAAAGGAAAAGAAAGAAAGAAACGGGAATAACGAACAAATGACAAGACATATCAAAAAGCTGTGAACAAGCCCATAATCCAGATCGGGCCCGATGTTTCAGAGTTGGAACGGTGTCTCTATCTCGAAAGCCCTGGGAGGAGTAGCGTGCCAAAAAAAACGGGTGAACGGAAGAATAAAGACGATAATAATAATAATAAAACTTAAGAAGAACAATAGTGTACTTGAGCAAGCACACTAATTACATGCATGACAAAATGTGTTAATAATAGGAACAGCCCTCCGCACAGCATGAAATAACTCTTTCCATGAATCCCTGTTATCTCTTTTAAACTACTAAAACACTTTCCGTCCAATCGCGCCTACAACTCATTTCCACCGTCCAGTGTGGATGTCCTTATAGGCGCAGGAAAAAAGTAGGAGGTACACAAATCACACCGGAGGACCTTCACTCCGGAGGCCACAAACGAAACATGTAACTCAAGTGCAAAGTTCTGGAGGACCTTCACTCCAAATTAAACCTTATCAAAACACTGGAAGCGGACTATACTGCAGAGTCGACTCTTCTGAAGCTTTAAACAAGCCTTCTGCTTTCAGGGGCCAGCACAAATACTCCACGCTTCCGTGGAGCTCTCTCTCTGCGAAGGGGGCTCTTGCATTCACACCTGCAGTTGCACAGAAGGAGAGACACACAGGAGAAGCACACAGTCAAGAACACCAAGCATAAGATGTTGCAAACAGGTTCCAGCTGAACGTGTCTTGACTGGCTGCTGGAGCTCTCCACTGCCACTGGAGAGTCCACTGGATGAAACAGGGAATGTCCTAGTGTGTGCTTCTTCCTTCTCTCCTTCTAGAGAAATGTTAAACATGAACCAAGAGTAATACGACTTTCTAAATGACTCGAAACTTACCTTAGAGCCGCAGTATGGATTTGGTTGACCACACTATGATTCTATGGATCGGCTGGCCTTTTGAACACACACACTCACGCAGACAGCCAATCACATGGCACGGACGATAGCTCTAGCACTTTATTTAAACACCGAACAGGTGGACATGTCGTTAGGTTCATAACAACGCAGCTAAAGAGCTAATGAAGCTCCTCACTCTCACCTGGGTTGCCAAGGCACCCAACGACCACACACACACCAACCCATGACATCATACATCCATGCCCAGAGCTGTGAACCTCCTAATACTCGGTCGACGGGCTCTGTTGGGGGAGTGACTGAGACGGACCAGACGTGACAGCAATGTTCACATAAATTTGAGTTAGTAGAAAGCTCCAACACATTAGGTAGTAATATATTTTTTATCATGGATTTATAATCCACTAAAATGTTCCAGGAACACAAAGATAGTGAAGCCTAAATGGACACAATAGAAGGGTTAAGAGAGGTGCATATCAAGACTATAGATAAGTAAATAAAGTTACATTTGAAGTAGTTCAGTAATAAGCACAAATAGTGGTTTGGAGTTTGTTCTCTATACTGAGTGTCTTATTGCGCATAGTAGTGACATAAGTAGTGATTCTATTCATTTATTATTTAATAGTTATTCATTTTTAATAAGGTCTTATATATAAATTCTATACAGTGGAAAAGGTAATCCTACATTTCATGGTGAACAGATCAGATTATGGACCCAATAGAAAAGGTGAAATGACCTAGAATTAATTTATTTATGCCTCAATGTACATATATGTAAGTTAAAAATACTTTTCTTGACATCAGTGATTAAAAATAATACATATGAAACACATGCATGACTTAATTTCCTAACAGGGTGTGCATGCGTGTGTGTGTGTGTGTGTGTGTGTGTGTGTGTAGGGTGATGCCTGCCGCTACTGTGATGGAGAAGGAGGGAATTGCGGCAGTGGCTCAGACGTTTGTGTCCACCACTCTACTCCGGTCTGACCATCCATCTTTAAATCTACTCAACTACTGTAATACCCGCACTTCACCTCTAATACTCAACTCAGAACTCTCTCTCTCTCTCTTTCTCGGTCTCTCTCTCTATTGCATTCTCTTTCTCTCTCTTTCCGTCGCTGTGTCGCTTTCTCTCTCTCACTCTTTATCTCTCCTGCTCTCTCTATTGCATTCTATTTCTCTGTTGCTCTCTATCGCTCTTTCTCTCTGTCTCTATCTCTCTGTCCCTCTCTCGCTCTTTCTCTATCGCTCTTCGTTTGTCTGTCCCTCTCTATTGCTCTCTCCTTTATATCTCCCTCTCTTCTTTGTCTCTTTCTGTCCATCGCTCGCTCTCTCTCTCCTCTATCTCTTTCTCTCTCTCTCTTTCTCTCAGGTTGGTTGGTTGGATGCTGTTGAAGTTGTTCAGGTTAATGTTCAGCAGTGTGCAGGTTAATCTGAATCAGGTTGCTGCTCTGCACAGAGCCACACACCTGGTAAGCTACTCAACACTCAATTCCTCTCTCCCTCTACTCATCCCTTTTTTCCTCCATCACTTATCTCCATTTCCTGCATTCCTTCATCACGCTCTATTCTGCTGTTTGAACTGAAACTCCATTGCATTGTGCTATAATATTGTGAGGTGATACTGTATGAAAACCATGAACCATTTCCTTCGGAGCTGAGTTTCATTCCTGCCTCCCCTGTGGCTCAGACATTTCAAATGCACACTAGTTTTCAGTGATAGTTTAGGCATCTAGTGGCTTATTACATATCATAAGCATTTTTCTGACACAGCTTCATGTCTGTGTAAATGCCTGTGTAACTGGTGATGGCCACAAACTGACAAGAGTCGGTATCAAGTGTTTACGGTAAATAATTGACATTGTATATCAGTCAGTGTATTTTCTAAATAATAAAGAGTAAATAATTAACAAGTGATGGTCTGCTGGCCTTGCCTGCGTTTGTCTTGTTCTGTGTTTTGTGTGTCATCCCTGTAGGCGGGGCTGCAGCCCATTTGTGGAATTGGTGACACCTGGGCCCATTGTCCCCATCTCCTTAAAACCACTTCTACCCCGTTACCCATCGGAGCTTCCTTTTTTCCCCTCCCATTTGCTTTCTTGCATACATGCTTCACTGCATTGTCCACGCATCCATGCACTGACTTTGCATTACTGACTTTACTGACTTCCAAACTCTACCATTTTAGTTTAGTTTGTTTTTGTTTGTGATATTTATTACAATAAATTACTTATTATTTTGGCTTTCAACACGGCGTGCCATGGCCTTTGAGCCGGGTCATAACAATACCAGTCAGCGTTTTTACTAAATAATTAACAGTCAGTATCTGTCATAGTTTTTTGCTAAATCATAAACAGTCTATATCGGTCGGTTCTTTCTAAATAATCAACAGCCGATATCGTTTAGTGTTTCTGCAAAATAATAAACAGTCGATATCGGTCAGTCTTTTTTGATAAATAATTGACCATCAGTATCGGTCAGTGTTTTTACAAAATAATTAACAGTCAGTATGTGTGTGTGTGTGGTTTTTTTTTGTTGTTGTTGTTGTTTTTTAAACCAAATAATTGACTTTGGTTTTTTACTAAATAACCAGCAGTCAATATACATTTTTTTTGGGTGGGGGGCAGTTTTTAAATTTAAACTATATACTCAACAGTCAAAATCGGTCAGTGTTTGTTCTGTTTTTAAACCAAATAATTTTCTGTTGATATCAGTCTGTGTTTTTCATAATTATTCTGCTGGCAATAATTGATATTAACCCACAGTTTTCGTGTTGACACATCTGTATTGTGTTCTTTGTGTCTATTCAGAGCTGCTCCATATGCCCCTCTAGGCTGAAAATCAGTTGACCGGGATGGGTTGATTGCCTTTTTTTGTTATTAAGAGTGATGCGTTGATCCACTGATGGGCCACGTAGCACACCCGCTATCCACTCTCCTTCAAGGACAGGGTAAAGTGTGTGCAGTGCAGTGTGTCATGCCTCAGAGGCAGGGTTTGCAGCCTCAGAAGCCTCACTTCTCTATGCTGTTTGGTGCCCTTAAGTCTTTTTATCTGTCCTGGTATGGCAAACTGAATTTTGATTTGAACTGATCGAAACTCAAGGAAAGAACATTCTTCTCTCAGTTGCTCTGTCACTAGACAGATCTTCTGGAGAAGTTACTCCACTGCTGTCAGCTTGCTCACAGCAACCCCTCGGTTTTATTTGTGTGCTTTCTGCAGTACACGCTGTCAAGGCCTTACAATGTATTTCTGACATGGCACGATGAAACACACTGTACACCAGATGGGGAAGTCACAGTTGTGGGTGTAATTTTTATTAGCTTCATAATGTTTTAAATGCAGTCAATGACCAGAAGTCTGTTAGGAGTCTGTGTGGGTGCTACTTATGTTTGAAATCTACCTTCTGCATTTCACATTAATAGAGCACACATTTCAACACTTTTTTAGGCATTTTTGTACCACATCACAAATTTGTGGTTTTTCACTATTCGCGGGGGTTACATTCCAAGGGCACCCGCGAATGGTGAAAAAACGTGAATTTGTGAAGTGGTACAATAAAGTGTATATATATATATATATATATTTATACTCCAAAGAAATATAGAAAAATAATGACATTGTAAGTGTACTCCTAATTTAAGTGTGTTCTCTATAGAAGGAGTATGCCAACTGGGGTAACTTGGGGCGGTGTTCAGACTGTCACACATCACATAACTGTGTGCAGTAATGCTGTGTGAGAAGGCCTGAACAGTGTTAAAAAGTCAAGAAATATGTGCAGACCAGATGGGAAAACAAACTCGGCGTCCCATAAATGCAGCTCTACATTTAAATTTAATTGAGCCACGTCGAGGCTTGTTAGAATCTGTGAATGCGGAGAACGCTTGAGGGCCCAGCGCGTTTGTCTTTTTGTCTTTTTTGTCTTTGTACCGTAAGTGCTTCAGAGGACGCCACTCTATAACGAGTTCAAAAACAAAAGGTCATGACCGTTCATGAGGTGTGAAGTGTGTATGAGAGTTGTGATTTGTGTGTTCGGCAATGAAGGGTCATTCACTCTTATGTTTGTGTGTGTGTGTTGCAGAAAGGACCACTGGTGTACGTATATATTCATCAAAGTGCTTTTGATCAAGCTCTCATTTTTCTGACCCTCTTCTTTCACAACCTACGAGTTCCCTACAGCATCTGTAAAGTCCAGGTTCACAACAACTGGACAAGGTAAATAAGTACACACTCACCAATATACACCGAGTGGACAGTTGGTCTGGATGGAGAATTAAGCAGATTTTGACATTTTAAGTCTAAAATCTCAGCTCTCTTGTCCACAGAGAAAGATTTTAAACCACAGATCTGCAAAATGTCAATTTCAAATCATTTTTAAACTTACCCCAAACACAATCAAGCCCCAGGACACTGATGTCTAGAATTTGTTTCTTTAGTTTTATACTGGAGCATAGAGGTAAATGTACCGAACAAGCAATGGAAACTTATATTATCTTTAAAATTTGAAATCTGTATTCTGTTCCCCAGTGGAGTTTTCTGTAAGTGAGAAAAATGCAGTGTCTCTGTCACCAGGTATTTCTGTAACTGGATTATACTATACATTTGATCCAATAAGCCATAAATAACAACAAATGTCATTTTGGATTATAAAGTTTGTTTTGTCATTCTTGTCATCAGTGATTTTGGTATAAATTGTTTATATTTGTTATAATATCAATTAATTTTTGTCCTACTGTTGATTTAGAAATAAAAATACCTTATAGTATCAGTAAAATAAATATTAGCAATTGTATCAGTAAATAACAGTGGAGAAATCACATACATCAAGCCATGTTGGGTCGTTTGTCCAGACTTGCTTATGTGGTTTCTGACACTGTAATCAATAACCAAGCTCAAATGTATTGTTAGCATAACTAAAAGTAGTAGCCATTTTGAAGTGTACATTCTGAGACGGGTATGTGATGATTTAGGTATTTGGAGCAATGCTAATTGTTTGGCCATAAGCTTCTATTTCATTAGTCTCGTATCTCCAGCACAAAACTAATGAAGCAAATATCAGACAACAAACTTGCTTCGACTGATCAGCGAGATTTAGGGAAAGTTGGGGAATTGGATATTTGATTCAAAGCCAAACTAGTCATTTGAACTCTCTTCCAGTAAAAACACTAAAGCTTTTTATTAGCGACACCCAGTGCGCAGAGACTGATCGTCATGATTGGCTGAAAGGGACACATTGACCAACACACCCTCTATAAGTTTGAGAACAGTAGATCATTTACTGTTAGCCAGCAGCTGTATTGGACAGGTCAGTTTGAATGATCTCATTAATTTCAGTACACTCTTCGTGCTTAGCACAGCACTTTTTAAAGCACTTGTCAAGGCCTATATTACTTGCCAGTGGATGCTGGTCTATGTATTTAATTGTGTATTTTTCAAGTACATAAATAAGACAGAGATATAAAGGAAATGCTGGAGTTGCTGGAATGCAGCGCAGCAGATGGGAAATGGACATTTACATACTGTAGCGAGTAAATGAAGCTCAGTTCCACACAGACTGGATTTTAGTTATTGGGAAATGAATAGCTGCTTATTCAAATTGTACTGTAGGGATGGCATAACATATTCTCTCTCAGAAGTGGTACATAAACAGGCTCGGAAGTTAATGCTCCTAAGACGTGTTCTTTGTAGATTTGTAATGATCCAGAGCAGATTACACATGACGATTTACACTGGCACTACACTAACGCTCATTCATCATTAAACGGCCCATATCATGGAAAAACCTTTTTTTTTTGTTTCACTGTTTTAATGTCGTCACCAAAACCAATGTATATCTGTCTATTCAGCCTACAGCACCTTAGCTCACCCATTCTAAGTGTTTCAATCCAGGCAGCTTTTTAAACAAGGCACAATACAGGACAGCCAATCAGAGCAGAGCTCAGTTAGTAAGTCTTAAGTAACAAAATCAGCTTATTTAAATCGAAAAGATATGGAGAGGTCGTCATGGTCAAAGAATGATCATGAAAAATAAAATAGTGTTTTTCAGGACGTAACATAAAAAGTCTAGCGTACGGGCCCTTTAATGTACATATTAATCACAAATATTTACCGTTTACTGTTAGCGTTTGTTGGTTTGTTGCCACTAAGAAAGAAAGCATGCTATAGTTTTAGATGACTCTAACCTTATTTCGTATTCATAAAATGGGGGAGGTATAGTGACTTTGTAGTGATGTTTCTAATGTAATTTTGAACTGAACTATTGTATGACTAGGGAACAAGTTGCCCCAGTGAGTAATATGTTCACTTCTCCCTGGTTTCACTCATTTTGTTAATCTGAATTGTGACAGCTTAGCTACAGTTTCACTTTCTCATTCCCTTGTCTCATGACTAATTTGTCAATAAATTAGGTACAGGTTTCTAGGTTGGAATCTCTCATTTATTGTATGTTATAGCTGTAACATTACCAATGACGAAAATACTGGTAATGTGTGCTAGTTTGCATAAGCTGCTCGACCAGAACATTTCCATAGCTGTTTGTGTGTAATGTAGCTACTGAATAAATGCTTAATGTGTTTGTACTCTACTAGTGACCAGGTAGGCTAAAGTGAATCATAAAACAAATAGAATGGTGTTTTTATAGAATGATAGATAATATAGAATCATATTAAAGGGGACATATAATGCAAAACTCACTTTTTAAAAAACAAGTTATAATAGGTCTATGAGCTATACAAAACATGTTAATGAAGTTCTTTGCACAAAATCACTCTCACATAAAGAGATCTCACCAGCCTTATTCTTGACAGTTTCAGTCCCTTTCAAAATGAGCTGTTTGGACGGCTCCCTTATCCTGACGTCAGGATAAGGGAATTTGCATAGAACCTCCCCCCATCTGTCGAGACCCCACCCACTAGATTAGTTGAAGATCTGCCAGTTTTGTCTGCTGGTTTTACGAGCACGCCTAAGACGCCGAGCACTATGGCTACAGGCAGAGGCAAGTTACACATGAAGTGTTGTGTTCATCTTGCTCTGTTCATCTAGTGCCTCTGTTTTCTGCCTTTTTCGCATGTGTTAAGTTTTCCAATACTTTTGTCCATCTAGTGTATCGCTCATTCTTTCTTTCTCCCTCCCTTCCTCCCTTCAGCCTGGTCACCATACAGGCTAAAACCACTGTCACAGATTGAAGGGATGGAAGGAAAGAAAGAAAGAAAGAAAGGAAGAAACACTTTCACTGGTGAACATGGATTCTAATGTGTAAAATCCAGAATTTAAACGCACAGCTTAAGCATAGGATGGGTGGGGCGTGGTCAGCAACAGCTTATTTGCATAAAAGGTACAGAGCCCTTAAATGGCTCATTTTGAAAGGGACTGAAACTGTCAAGAATGATGGTGGTGAGATCTCTTTACGTGAGAGTGATTTTGTGCAAAGAACTTAAATGTTTTGTATAGCCCTTAGACCTATTATAACTAAAGTGAGTTTTGCATAATATGTCCCCTTTCACAACTGTCATTAATAATTTTAACTGAATAACTCAAACTCCAAAACTTTTTTTGTGTAACACTTGACCAACGTGCCAGCCATGCTCTTTCCGATAGTCTCCGCAAGCACATGAACTCACATGCAGCACACTTGATTGACATCCCTCATGTTTCTGGTACAGTCTTTTATTCATAAACACAATTTTTTCCCCAACTACAAGAATATATGCTTCAAAAGAAAGTCAGTTCTTTGAAAGTTGGTTTGGAAATGAAATTGTGCCTAATTGTTCAATAATAAAGGTCATTTATGTACCTATGAAGAGCTTTTCCATTATAAAATACATTCCGGTTCAGTACCAGACAGTATGCTATTTTGTCTGAAGCCGTCTCATTAGGGATGAGCAGCTTATATAAGAGTTCTGCCTGTCTGCCATATTCACTAATACTGTCATTTGATCCAGTTAACACACAAATAGGGATGGTTTGTTTTCTTTTATTTATTTATTTTTTTTAAGTATTTCACATATACAACTGTATACAGACCAAACTTCTATGTTTATAAATACTTATATCTAAAATATATGTCAAATGTAACACTGCAGTTTTCCACTAGTATCTAAACAATGATAAACAAAAATGAAACTAAAATAAAACAAAAATTTTAACAGGGGATGGTATTCTTAACACATGCTCAAAAAAGACCAGGCGTGTGCGAAAGCAGAGAGAGAAGAGGAAAGGCAAGAGTGTGGAACTGAAAGTAGGGACTTTGAATGTTGGAAC
>JBBIGA010000016.1:950544-961772 GCA_037576975.1 Alestes dentex
CCCACACATGCTTCTCTGCTGTCCTCACATAACTGAGGCAAACATATGCCTTTTCTCTCTCTCTCTCTATCTCTCTCTCTCTCTCTCTCTCTCTTTCTTTCTTTCTCTCTCCATCTCTCTCACTTTGTGTGCTAACACTCTCTCCTTCTCTTTCTTTGCCTTACAGCAACTTTCATTTCCCCGTTCACAACTTGACCAAGCCTTTTTTAACATGCATTATTATTTTGCCCCCCATCCCCGGGCTCCCTCCATATTCTCCTCATTTCTGCTGGTGTTATGAGTTCTGACGGATTAAGCACAAAGCAATTGGATCTGGTTTGAAGAGGACAAATGGCGAGGCCATGGTTCAGCGCCCAGGCTCTGTCTGAGCTCCGAAATATGCCTCATAAGCTGTGGGGAGAGGATTAAAAGATACATGCAGTTATCTGCCCATCAAGGCAACGTGTGTAAATAATTCAGGATGGGTGTGTTATACTGTTATACTGCAGTAGAGGTTTTTTGGGCAAATTAAAATCATGGCTAATTGTGGTTACATTGTTCTCTGTGTCGGAAGTCCTCTGCGCAAAACATTAACTGTTAAACAAAATGAAAAAATTGCTCTATCTCTCTCTGTATTTCTCTCTCTCTCTTTGTCTTTCTCTCTCTCTCTCCCTCTCCCTCCCTCCTCCCTCACTCCTGCTCAGTTCTTTTTGTTTTATATAATTCATAACGACTGGGAGGGCTTATTTGCCTGCTTCTTCTCTCGTTCTGCCTGATGCATCTCCTGATTGCCGCATTTGACTGGAGGTCAGGCTGACGGAGAGCTTCCAGGTCAAGCAGAAATGGGGTCAGCCTGTTCTTCCTGTCGCTTCACGTAAAATCAGTCGGCCCGTTGCGCAAGAGAGGGGGAACTGAGCCAGTGAGAGTCACTACTGTATGTCACACACATACACACGCCTGCACACGCATGCATGCACACAGCAATGTCCTCATCACATCTCACACTTTCCCATTCCTGTTGTAATTCGAACACACTCATTAAAAGCAATACAATGCGATTTAACCCAAGAGAAGTTTGAGCAAGTGCTGCACTCAGCTGAGCAGCACACTTTCAAGATGACCGCTAGGACAGCTGCAGTGGGTCACGTTCACTGTGAGGGCAAATACACCATTAACATGGCAAAGGTTAACTGAAATTTACATGATTATGTCCCTGACCAAGCCAGTATGTGTTTTGTCACTGGGATTTGCTTCTTTAGTTTTACATTGGATCTGCAAAGCTAATGCCAGCATACTTCAGCTATTATGACCAACTGTTACTGTAAAATAAAACATACTAATGGGTCCAGTATGTGTGTATGTAAACATGAAAAATATATATGTATGATATATATGTACATGTGTGTGTATGTGTATGTATGTGCTGAAGTAAACCTAATTTTGTAGGTCAAAACAGTGATTTATTATTCTAGGGTATTCCTTCACTTCTAATTAGAGCCATATTTAACAAAACAAGTAAATCTAACAGATTTAATTATTCAAAGTAGTATAACACGACTGAACATAAATAGACAGGAGACATTGCATTTTGTTTAAAAAAATTATCAGAAAGAAAGTGTTCATGACCAAACAACTTTTCTGGGGATAGCAAAAATGCTGCTGAATATTAAAATCTGTAAAATTAATTGTCTTACATTTGTGCTTAAGTCTTTGACAATGACACTGCAGGAATTCTGTAAATATTACAAGTCATTCACTCTCTGTTGTGAGGACTGTTCCCAGTGACTGCTGGGTCTGAAGCTTTCCCAGAGAGGCGGCACTGCTGATGGTGTAAGAGGAAACAGAAACGTGGCAAGCAGGCTCATTCTAGATTAGGGGCACAACGGATCACAAAAGACCGGATGTTCATTCCTGTCTTTATGTTTCCTCCTTTGACAGCAAATTAGATCTCAAAATGCAAAATAATGTGCTTTACACAACAGGAGCTGAGGGACTGCTGTGTTTTCATTCTTACTAGCTGGAACTATCGAATAATTTAACTTTAAAATGTTTTCTATCAGACTGATATGTGCATGGAACTACATAGCTTCATAAAAATAGTAGAAGTGAAGATTTTCAACCCAATTTAGTCAACTCCATTTCTACCCACTAGCTAGCATGAACCCCATCACTTGATACCACCAACACTGGGAAAGTGCTTTCTTCGTGTCAGGTAAACCAACCACTGCATCTTTTCGAACTGCCACTAATTCAGCATCAGTGGACAGCTTAACACGCCTAGAAGAGCTGACTAAATTTGGTCTAAGGGGATCATTTTTTAGATTGGAACAATTAGATTGCGTTTGCAGATATTTTCTTTTGGTTTTGTGCTTAAAAAAAGAATCAAAAACAAAAATCTAATTTGGCCTGACAAAGGCAGAGAGAGCTGGTACTAAAAGACAATGCAGTTAGTCTGCTGGTGTTTTGCCTGCTGTGGTTTCTGAGGCTATTATAATCCTGTGAGTCATTGCTCCGGTGTCACCGCTGTCTGCTCCCCGTTTAGCAAAAGTTCTGTGTGTTCTTCCATGCTTGAGACGCGAACTCCGCAACCTGTGGCCTCCCTCAGACACTTTCCACAGTAAAAGAGCAGGGGCGAGGAGAGAAAAGGGAGATAGACTGAGAAAAGAGTGCTGACTGGAAAATGTCAATGTGTTAGAAATTTCTCAGTATGTTAAGCGAACTTAACAGGGCAATTATGGTGGGACTGTTTCCAGATGATTCTATCTCCCTTCCTGCTGAAAAGGGGAAACGAGCTTTTCAAGAACTGACTGAGCCAATTGTTTTGCCGCTAAGGAAGGTCAGCTTCAACCGAAGAAAAAAAAAGAGGGCTCGGCCCTCAGCAGCAATTGTCATTTTTGCATATTTTTTTGTGCAGGTGAACATTTTTATGCTGAGCTCTGATCTATTTCGAGCTGGGACTATTTTAGCCTAATGGTAAAAAGAGGCAGGCTGAATGGGAGTAGGGAATGCTAAATTCAGCTCATAACTACGTAACTTCTGAATTATTAACATTGTAGCATATCAGTTCCAGAGTATTTACCAGACACTTTATTGTGATTTGTAGACAAGTTAGTTTTATTCAAACTGAACAGTACACTTACCTCATTCTGGTGGGCCACTGACCATCAGTGGCCTATTCAAAACTCATCCTCTTCAAGGATATGCTTGGGCATGGTGTAAACACACTGCTTGGAAACTACACTTCCCAGAAACCCCTTTCCCAAAGCTCTTCCAGAAAAATCTCTGAGGAGTTTGAACCGCAGTTTGCATTCATTGATCAGTGAGTTGTGTCCGCTGGAAACCCACCGACAGCAATGAATGTTTATCGCAGCCATTAGAGCGGGCGTCTCACACCCACCACGTACGTCCAGCAGAGCTTCCCAAGAGCCTTTCGATTCTCCCACTCCATGCTGCTTTCAGCTGCCCTCAGGGTACAGTCAACGGTCGATGGTTTGTGTCAGAAGTGCAAAACTCACCGACAGCGTTGAATGTTAACCAAGGACACCGGGAAATAGTTGGTGTGTATTCTAGGTCAAAGGTCTTTTTCCTCATATTTAAGCCCCGGCCACTTCTGATGATCTTCAGAAAGGTGCTGAGTAATCTCGACTAGACTTACTTATGTGGCTTCTGACACAGGGCCGTGGGTAGACATGTTTGCGGACGTGAGTGTGCTCATATATAACACACTGTTTTTCTGTTGAAATGGGCCAAAGTTATGCAGCCATTTTGAAACCTGGCGTATATCTCTGCCTTTGTCTGTTTTTATAGATAGCAGTACGTCGTACAGTGCCAGAAATCACATAAGCACAGCACACAGTGCAAACAATGTGAAATTCTTTCTGTGCATTTAACCTATTCACCAAGTGAAGCAGTGGCATGCCACCAGTGAGGGGCACCCAGGGAGCAGTGTGTGGGGATGGTACCTTGCTCAAGGGTACCTCAGTGAGGAGGCTTGCAGTGTTTGGATTATCCACAATCTTCTGATTGCAGGGGCAACGCCCTAATCACTAGGCCACCAGCTGCCCTATGATGATTTGATCATGCAGATGATGCTAATTCCATTACTTGTTAGCAGCATTTGCCGTGTAGCGCTAATGCAACTCCAAAGAAAACTGTAAACAGAAGCTGAATTCTTAGCTGAATGAGTATACTTGGCGTGAGAATAAAATTGTGAAAATTAGATATTTGTGGAACTATTCTTTTTGTGGAAAAAGAGCTTTGGAAATATCAGCTGCTTTGTTAGGCTTGCTGTATTTTCCATTCTGCATAAAATGGATGAGCTAGCTAAAATAGTTTAGGAAGACAGACAATAGAAAAGAATAGATTGGAATAGAATATAATGGAATAAAATGGAATGAAATGCATTGGAATAAAATATAATGGAATAAAACTGAATGGAATAGAATGTAATTTAACAAAATCGCATACAATTGAATGTACAGGAATAAAATGGAATAGAATTAAAAAAAAAATAGAAAAGAATAGAGTTGAATGGAATGGAATAAAATTGAACGGAACAGAATAGGATGCAATAGAATAAAACTGAATAGAATAGAATGGAATAAAAAAGCCTAAAAATGTTCTTGGCTCTCAAATGCTGAATGCAACCCCCCCCAGAGCTCTCCTGTTCTCTTTACCCTGGTCTGAACCCCAGCCTGTGCTTCCTGTGTGAAAGCTCTTTGAGGCAGGCATGCATTATTAATGCACGCTCCCATTTGCCTGCTCCGCCTAACCGTGCAGGCAGCGCTGGGGACTTTTAAACACACTACATGCTCTTATTCTTTTGTTCCTTCATCATTCTGTATCTTTCTCTCCCTCTTTCTCTCTCTCTCGCTCTCTCTCTCTTTTTCTCTCTCTGACTCCTAGGCCCTCTCACGACCAGCACCACTTAATTTCTTTGACTTTTTATGAAAATCAAAGGCTCGCTGTAAATTCAGTTATTGCTGAAGGTTCCTGATCAGAATAAAACACATTGGCAGTGTAAATCTGTCTTAACAAATGGTACCATATGGACCCATATGTGGTCAGATAAGGAACAGAAGGAATAGCACAATTGAGTGTGGAGGGTATCAGTAAATACATTCTCAAAACTTGTAACCTGCTCAGACTGTATCCAGCACTCCAAGAAGGTGATGCAGACCTGGGCATGTGGTTTAGGGCCGGGTTTCTCAACCACTGGGCCGCTGACCACTGATGGGCCACGAAGGCTTTTGATTGGGCCGCGAATCTAAAATCGAGACAGGCCATTGGTCCGCAATTGGTTATTTAATATCATCTAATGTGGCCAAGTGGGCCTTGGCAACATGCTGTGATAGATAGGTGGGCCTTAATGTTGAAAAGGTTGAGAACCATTGGTTTAGGGTACAACAATGAACAAAACATCAATGCTGCAGGTAGACTTTTCAGACCAGAGATGGTATGAACATGTCTCGGATCACATTTCTTCATATTTATGACAGTCATTTCTGCAAAAAAAAAATTCAGCACTCCAGCTCCTGAGGTGGTTTGTGGAGAAAGACCCTGTTATCTTAAAAGGGTTCCCACAGTGTTCAGCTATGCCATGAAGTTTTGTTCATTTTTATAGCGCACAGTAAAACACACTGAATGCTAAACCACATGGACAAGCCCGCAGCACCTTGATGAACAGCTGGAATGTGGTTTGAGCAGGTCGAGAGAGTGTTTTGTAGAACATTTGGGTGACTATTGACTTTTAGTGCCTGTTAGCACTAGACTGTTAGAGCAAGTGTAAAATAGTTTAAAGTTGATGTTTTGCCAAAAAATCCAAATTAGGCCCATAGACTGTGCATCCTTTTTGTTCTGGTTTTATTTTCTAATGTTTTACTGAATATTGTCTAACTGATTGTGTTTGTTCACTTGCTGGGCTTCTCTGAGCAAACGGCCACATTGCACAGATGACATGCTATGTACTTTTCTCTTTATAGAAATAAACTACAAACCAATGGCAGAGTGTTTCTGCACCTGGCCTCAGGCGACTCAAGCAGTTTAACGGTTGTGGTCTGTGTGCTTGCGTGCATGCCTGTAAATGAACGTGTGCGTGTGTGTGAGTTGGAGTGTGTGTGCGTGTTCATGTTTAAATGGAATGCATCAGCCCTCACCCCTAAACCACCCCACCCCATATCCCCCTTGCCAAACCGCAGAATGCCCCCCACCAGGTTGTCACCTTTCACACACCTGCTCACACAAACAATGGGGGGCCTTTGGAAAGCGAGTTGTGTGTGAGTGTGTAAGCGTGTATGAGCACACTCACGTCCGCAAACCTGTCTACCCACGGCCCTCTCTGGAACAGGTTAAAATAACAGTCTCTACCTTTTCTTATCAGATATGCAAATGCACTTCTAGCATACTTGCATCCAGACTGCTCACCTCATGCCACCGAAGAATGAAGTGCACGAAGTGCGTTTGGCCCGCCACCCGTGCTATAGCTCCGCTCTAATGGCCCCATCCATGACACGAAACATCTGTTTTCTCCAGCACACCCCCCCCCCACCCCCCTTTCTAATACAGAGCACAGAACTGTACAGTGGCCTTCTCCAGCAGATCTTTCTGGCTTAAACTGCAAATATTCTGGTAAGAGGAAGCAGCTTGGCTGCATGCAAGTATATTGGAGTTTTCTTATTATGACATTTGTAAGAGAATTAAAAGAGAATTGCATTGCCGATAGCTGTAGGTGGTATGGAATACATTTTCACGACACGCATCATAATATTTTGACACAAACAAAAACTGAGGGTAGGATGATCACAGCTCTAAATCCCATTATAGACAGGAGTAATTATACTCTTCTTGTGATGAAACTTGCCGTGGAACAAGTTTCAGTGATCAAGTGCTGACGATATCCATCACAATAATGGTAAAATATGGTCCTGTTTTATGTTTCAGCAGTAAAATATGGTCCATCTATACTCGCAGATGATCTGGCAGGCAAGACTGTGAGTTACAAATATTTAAAATAAATATAAAACAACAGTTAATAGGAAGTAGTAAAAATAGTAGATATATCACTTTAGTAGATATTTAGCAGTGTAGCATTGAGTGTGTGAGAGCTGAGAGAGAGAGCAAGAGAGAGTGAGAGAGATGGGACCTGAGGCGGTCTTTGCTCTTGGACCACACGTGAAAACGCTGAAAGGACCAAATTCACACCACTGCAAGATTCGTCTTGGGCCCGGAACTATAACTTTCCTCCATTTGCGCAGTTCATACTCTCAAAAAAACTTTTGCAAAGAGAACGGTTTCTGCTCTTGAAGCTCTGCTGAATTTCTTTTCAATTTGACTTATCTCACCAGATTGCTCTCTTTTCTGTCTCAGTCTAAGTTCGGTCCCTACTTTTTCTCTTTTTTTCTCTCTCTCTCTCTCTCTCTATCAAAAAGTGGCATCAACAGCAGCCAAACTATTTAACAGTGATTTGGCTTATTGTAGCCCCCTACGATGATCAGCCTTTTTGCCTGTCTGTCTTTCTTGTTTCCTTATTTAAAGCAATAAAGTGAGCTGAACTATTTTCTCCTTTCCCCAAATCCAGTTGATCAGCCTTGTTTGGTGTCTGAATTTTGCTACTTCCGTTTCGTATTTGAACTTCAAGGCTAAAATGGGTTTTTCTGTTCTGAGTCTTGGTTCCTCCCAAGGTTTCCTCCTCCAGCTTTAGGGAATTTTTCCTCACCTCTGTTGCCTTTGGCTTGTTCACTAGAAACTCAGACCTGGATTCTGTAAAGCTGCTTTGTGAGAACATCGGTTGTAAAAAGGCTTATAGAAATAAAACTCAACTCAATTGAGTAATATTATTAACAAGTAATGGAAGCTTTTACACCACAAAGTAGCAAATTCACATCTGATACGCTGTCATCTGTAAAGTCGATTAGACACGTTTTTCATTCATGACGTCGTCCAGAGTGAAACACAGGGATGGTCTTTGAGTTAGGAAAACTGACATTTTTAGCTAACGTTATTTTCCCCACCTGCTGGTAGGGGTGTAACAGGATCATTTCAGTAGGAAAATTGAAATTTCGTTTGATAGCCGAATTAAGACTGTAAACAGTACTCTCAGAATATTTAGCATTACATTTGAATACGGAAAAATTACTATCTAGTTTTGGCACAATTTTCTATTGGGACTAGAGCTGGATGATGGGTAGGGGTCAATGTAGGACATCAGTGCTTATTACCACATATTGTGATAACACAGTATTTTGGTGCATTGTTTAACCCCTGCCTGGGGTTTCAGAAGATATTTTAGAGACGGCCCAAAAAACAGAAATCTGTCTATGATATGATGAGAGGCTTGGTATAACCAGGGACATGAACCACAAGGCCATTACCTTTTAGCAACATTAACCTTGACACTGGAGTGCCAAAGTAAACAAGCAATCTTCAAACCAACCATGGCTTGGTTAAGCGTTGGGCGAGGTGCAAATTTGAACTGTCTTTTGAACAATCCTCATCAGCTGTTAACATCCTGTTTGTCTCTCTCTCTGTTGTTCTTTCTCTCTTTTTTGCCTCTCTTCATCAGCGCAGGAGTTCAAAGCCCCTCTCTCGCCCATCCGTCCCCTCCTCTGTGTCGCGCCCTGAGCCCAATGCTCTAGGCTTCATTAGTTGGTCGAGGGGCTTAAGATGATGAATATGGATGGAACTGAGGAGACGAGGGGCAGGGCTATGGATTAGGAGCGTGGAAAAGAGTGTGTGTGTGTTTTGGGGTGGCAATAACCATTCTTCCCCTGTGTACTCATTTTTATATTTATTTATGTACCTTTTTTATATTTTATGAGAATGTGGACTTTATATGGTGCTTGCACACTGAAGTGGTCCCTTTAGTATCCCTTTAGTATTAAATAAATTATATCATTTGTTAGATTCTCATTTGCATAGCACATCCGTCTTCCAAGGCGAATATTTTGAAATCCCTTATACATGCGATATATCGGGCAGCTCTAGGCGCCGTGATGTCATCTGGGCCGATGCGATGGCTGTCACACCCAGGCTTTGTCATGTGCGGTTAGAGTCAGGCGACCTTCACCTCTCCGCTGTTGTCAGTCTGCCGGGCCGTCCTGCAGGGAGACACACGTGCGCGCGCACACACACACACACATAAGCAACTTAGACATTGACCCACTTAGAGTCTGGGTGTATGGTGGTTAGGGGGTGGGGGGATTGGGGGGGAAGAGGGTGGGTGAAGCTAAAAGCCTACCATAGAACAATATGATTGCTTCTGCTCCCTTTTTTTACTGCTTTGGATTCTTTATGTAATTTATAGTCAGGTTTTTATATATTAATGTATGTTTTAACTATGTTCAGCACTTTGGTCATCATTAGTTGTCTGAAATGTGCTTAATGAACGATATTTCTTTGACGAATACACAGAATAACATTTTTAGCACTGGAACACTTTAACAGGAGCCTAAAAGTGCTGCCTAATTCTCTCCTTGCGCTGTGAGCCTAGAAACTGTAGCACAACTGGAATTAACGGTAAGTGAGGCGTCATTATTTCTCACAATACAGAATGTATTCCTGTGATTATTTGCACTTTAATAGCGCGTAAAGTAACCTTGATGAGCCGATACAGCGCTAAAAATGTGTTTGCCCAAGGATGTGTGGGACTGAACAAAAGCTTACGCACACATAACACACACACACACACACACACACACACACACACACACACACTTGATTTGGATGTTTAATCCGGGGTTTAATCTCCTTGGTAGACGCCACGCTGTCATGGCGTTTGCTTCAGGCAGTGGCTAATCTCTATCTCTGTTGTCTCTGCACTCTTTATCACCACAAACACAGCCTTCTTGCATCATGTGTGTGAGCACGCTTCAGACTGAGAGAAAGCTGAGGCATAATTGTGTACTGTTTGCATGTATATATTGCATGTGTGCAATTAATGCAGACAGACTTCAGGGCTGTTTGTGTGTGTGTGTGTGTGTGTGTGTGTGTGTGTGTGTATGTGTGTGTGTGTGTGTGTGGGCTCCCTTTGGGTTTGCTTGTTTTGGCCTTCTCCACTCCCCCCCCCCCTTTCAAATCACTGTTAATGTCAGCAGTGATCACTGGGGCAGAAGCATGTTATCCTATGACGTCAAACACACACACACACACGCGCGCACACACACCACACACAATGAAACTGCTCTAAACCTCAAGGTTCAATTCTCCTTTCATTCAGTGTTGTCCTTTAAAACCCTTTAAATTGCAGACAGATTTAAGTACAGCTTATTGATTACTAACAAGTGGACATTTCTGCGCTTACAGTGTAACAACTACAATGCTTGTGTATAAGTTGTGTAGTTCTAAGAGTGAGTAATAGACATGTGGGCAATTTAAATTCATGGTTTGGTGAAAAAAAAGGTGCTGCTGACTGAGAATAAAATAGTCACCGTTTAGTGTTGATGACTGGGAACAGCCAATGTTAGAAGACTGTGTATCATTTTGATTGTGGTTAACCTGTATTTTAATGAAGTAAATAATGTGCCTCTTTGACGTAGCTCTTTAGTTGATTTGGTATTTGATTATTCATCTGATTTTTCATTTATGAATTCAAAATGTTTAAGAAAAGATATGAATGCTGTGACTTTCTAGTTGCTATTTACGTAGAACTTTTGAACTTTTCACTTTGTTAATTAGTAGCTAATCTCTTAGTGGATATTTATCTCTTTTGCAACATTAGCAATTATTTATTCATTGATACTAACTCCCGTTCATTGGTAGTCATGTTAGCTTTAGGCCTGGACAAAAGATTTTTTTTTCATCATAATACATTGTCACGTTACATGCCTGTATACTGTTCTGAGAGTATGATGAATATGAGTATGAGATGGTAGCCTAGTGGTTAAGGCGTTTGGCCTGCGATCAGGAAGTCATTGGTTCGATTCCCAAGACTGCTGAGCACCTCTGAGGTACCTTTGAACAAAGTACTGTCCCAACACACTGCTCCCTGGGCGCTGTGTTCCTGGCTGCCCGCTGCTTCACATGGTGAATATGTTAAATGCGGAGAAAAAATGTTGTGCTGTTCATACTGTGTGCTGTGTTGTGTTCACGTATGACAGAATGATAATTTTCGATATTGTCAGTGCTTAAAGAGCCAATTGCAGGTCGTATTATAAAGAGAGCATAATTAACACTGTTTAATGCAGCTTTGTTTGGACTTGTCTTGGATATTGAATAAAAATGTTACAATCACAGTTTTTCCTCAAAACTATATA
>JBBIGA010000016.1:979880-1006153 GCA_037576975.1 Alestes dentex
GGGTGAACGCTATAAGGATGAGATTTTCCCAGAGAAGGGAAACACTCATAGGAACACAGTCCTGCTCCTCTTCCTGCTATGGCTCCTTCAGTTGCCCAGAAAAAGAAAGACGCATGTCTTTATCTGATCGTTCTGCAGCGACTCCTTTGAAGTGGGCCCTCAACATCTGAGCATGTGCGAATGAACCAATTAGGAGTATTTGTCCAGACCACTGTAAGAGGCTATACAGGGTCTCCAGTGCTGGTGTGGGATGCGTCTTTTGGCTTTGACTGACAGTCATTATCAAGTTTGTTTTTTTCCTCAATAAGTCTCTTCGAGCAGAGATAGTATCATTAAACACAAATAAACAAATGCAGACTCCGCTTAAAGGCCCATTCCCTCCCAGTCCAGACTAAATCCATCCAGTTGGCTGCTCCCTGTGCCCAGAAATATTATTCCTAGCAAAGTGAACATATGGTGTCCAGATACACCAACCGATTCACCAGATCTCCAGTAGTGTCAACACCAGCCTTTCTAGTGTGTTTTGAAGGCACCTCGGATCAGGACTTAACCTGAAAAGTCCATGTAAGTAAATTCCAGGCACGCTCAGTGTTCCAAAATGGCTCCTGTGAGCTCGGCTGAGGGGCTGTGAGGGTAAAGGAGCTGTGGCTTGTTGAAAAGAGGAGCGTGGTGTGAGCCTTTGATCCTCTGCACCGCCGTCTCATGTCAGAGGCCTTTGAACTGTGCGCCGGAGGTCGGAGGTGTGGGTATTGTGTGTCTTTAGGGGGTTTCCTGCATGACGGCTTCCCTTGAGGGGTAACTGAGGGCAAAGAGATGGAATCGAAGCTTCTCTTCGAGGAGGAGACATCATTAATACCTGTTCAGAGTATCAGTGTGTGTGTGTGTGTGTGTGTGTGTGTGTGTGTGTGTGTGTGTGTGTGTGTGTGTGTTCATTTATATGTGTGCTCATACTTCGTTGAAGAGTGTTTTCTTTATAGAAGCACCATGTTTAATGTTTTTGATACTGAAATAGCACAGACATTTCTTTTTTCATTTTTTGTTATTAATAGTAATATTGGTATTACAGTAAGCCCCCTTTAACGCGGATCAGCAGTCGCAGTTTCAGTCCATCACTTTCTGAGAACTGAACTAATAATTGTTCGCTGAAACCCCTGCACTGACGCAGAAACTGCAGATATTCTCCGCATTTTTTTTGCAGATATTCTCCGCCATGCCCCCTCGTCCTTGTGCTGGATTGCTAAGCACCGTGCCCAAACATAAACAACCCAGGATGAAGGGGTGTGCCGGACGAGGCCCGGGTGTCACAGCTTTTTTCGTGGCACTATATATAATTTTTGATGCATTTTTGTGCTAAATTACTAAGAATATATAATTTACTAATGTTGTAAAATAATGTTAAGGTAAATTCAGCTACAATTCCATATAAAAAATAACTATTAATTTTTTGTTACTGTCTAGAGAACACAAAGAAAGCACATTTTAGGATGGTGAAATACCGCTGTCATTGGGATGTTTGAAATTAGCCAATCAGAGAACGGTATTTATTTCTCTGTTTGGCTGGTAATTGGCTGCTGCCCTTTGATGCAGCTGCAGTCCAGAATTTCCCCCGTGGGGGAGTGTTCTTGTGTTTTTCGTTTTGTTCTTTCCTAAAGCCCTGTAAATTAAACAAATTTCTTACTGTAATTACCCTGCTTACACCAAAGAAAACGCACATGCATGAATTATAATGCAATCTATACAGGAGTAACATTGGTATTTTACATTCTAGCACTACGGGAGACAGTGGTTCAGTGTGCACTGTACAGTACGAAAACGGGTTTACCTTTACATTTTCTTTAAGGGTAATGTAATGAGTTTGAAATGGAAGTAAAGTGTTTTGGGAGCATATTTGGGGGAAAAATTTAGGGCTTACACTATAAAAATAGGCATTTTTAGGTTTTTTTTTACCACATCATAACATTGTGGTTTTTCACTGTAAGCGAGTGCTCTTGAAACTTTAATGTACTTATATTTTTCTTATTTTTCTTACAGAAAGTCCACAACTGAAAGAGCAAAAACATAATTTATTTTACACATATTATTCTTAGTAATATTATGCTAATTCTTAGTATTATTTTTTCTTAGTATTATTTTTTTACAAAAGCTCCACTTTAAATGTTTTAATTTTTAATACTTTTTACACTAATTATTATTAGTGTTGGTAGTATAATTACTATTAATGAAGGATTGATTGTATAAATAACTACTGCCCTTCATCAAGGAGCGGTTTAGAAATGGTCACATCCAATCACAATGGTGGGTAAAACACTTGCCTGTGAACCCGATGACCACAAAGTAGCAGGTTCAAACCCCTACTTTCTACCATAGTGTCCTTGAGCAAGACACTTAACTCTGTTGCTCCAGCGGGGCTGTCCCTGTAACTAATGATTGTAAGTCGCTCTGGATAAGAGCGTCAGCCAGATGACCCATTTACAATGTATTGTTTATTTGTTCATTTGTATTTATTTAAATATTAATGTTTTATTTGGAAAACACTTAATGACCAAAGAAATAAGCCACATTTGCCTAAAAATCTTTTCACTCTCATTTGTGGAGACTGATGTATACAGATGAGTGCGGAAGTCCGTATGTTCCCTGTCAACCTGCATGTTCGTTTGATTTTCTGTAAAAGTAAGTGCAAACCCACTACAGTGGACTCTTAGCAGTACAGTAAAAATGCCATTGTTATGCACAATTTACAAATGAAAATCACAGGGACAAAATAAAACAACATATTAAATGTGCTGTATCTTTTTATGGTGGGCCACATTGTATGATTCCTTATTCTCCCAAAATGTTATATTTCACACATAAACAAAAGCTGTGCAGTAAAAGTGCAGAAGTGCACCTTTGCACTCGACTGTTTATGTTTCATGCATGGAGCACACGCATGATCTTCAATATGATCTATTTTAAAAAAGGTCTTGTGCGTTTGAGAGAGGGAGAGTTAGACCAAACAAAAACACCGAAGATGGATGTGATGAAGTTGCCTGTCTGGACTTGTTCATCTAAGAGAGATGCACTCTTATCTTTCTCCTCCTCTCTCTCTTTCTCTCTCATCTATTTCTCCTCCTCTCTCTTCTCTCTCTCTTCTATCTTCTCTCTTGCAACTTTCTCCATCTCTCTTCTCTCTCCTCCTCTCTCTTCTGTCATCACTCCTCTCTCTCTAAACTTTTTCTCTTCTGTCTCAGCTCTTTCTCCTCCTCACTCCACTCTCCTCTCTCTCATTTATTTCGCATCCTCTCTTTTCTCTTCTTTCTCTCATCTCCTTTTTTCTTCCTCTTTTCTGTCTATTCTTTCTTCTCTCTCATCTATTTCTCATCCTCACTCTTCTCTCTTCTCTTTCTCTCATCTCTCCACCTCTCTTTACCCTTCTCTCCTCTCTTTCATCTATTTCTCCTCTCTTTTCTCTTTTATCTCCTCTCTCATCTTATTCTCCTCCTCACTTTTCTCTTTCTCATCTCTCTCCACCTTCTCTCTCTCTTATCTCACTTTTATCTCTCATCTCTTTCTCCACCTCTCTTCTCTTTCCTCTCTTTCTGTTTAATTCTCTTCCTCTCTCTTTATGTTTCTCTCTATCTCTCTCTCTCATGCATTATCTTTTTCTGTACCTATTTTTTTCTCCTTCTCTCTCTCTCTCTCTCTCTCTCTCTCTCTCTCTCTCTCTCTCTCTCAGGACTCTCAGTCTCTCTGTCATACAGGTCATCTAAAAAGAATCTCTTTTAGCTTCTGAGAGTATTAAGAATTTTTAAGAGTATTTCTGCAGCACTCTCATTTTAGACTTCATATTTTATATTGTTCTTGTGTGACTGTGCAGTTGTAACATATGCAGTTTTCTCTGAGCTCAGTAAAGTTTTCTGATTGTGATTGTGAAATAAGCATGTGAGGCAACAGTGGAGTGTATTTACATCTCAATACTATGCTGCAGTGTTACAAATATATGGATTCAGCCCACAGATTCCCATATTGATGCATTTTCGGCAGAAACCACCCCCCCCAACCCCCCACACCACCACCACCAAGCCAATTCCTTGGTGATTCATTGCAGGCTCTGGAAAAGGAGGCCAATGAACAAAATGGACGCTGTTTCCTTTTTTCTGCGGCCCTTTGAAGTGCTAATGAAGCAGTGACTGTGTAATTAGCGCAAGATGGCTATCTTAGCCTGCACAGGCTGCTGCCTCTTGGTCCAAGGCTGAAGCACAAAGCCAGAGCCGGCCTGTTTGCCGAGAGAGGCAGACAGACAGACGCGCTGTTTTGCTGAGGTTTCGTCGCTCTTGTGCTGCGCGTGGCTCTTAAATTATTTATCTGGTTTGGGGAAGCCCAGCTTGCAGAACAGGAAGAGGATATTTTTAGCGTAGAGTCACAGGGAGGAGGTCTGAGAAAGAAGGTTTGCTCACGGGACACTCCTTCTTCTTCTCATTTTCTTCTTCTTCTCCTCCTCCTCCTCCTCATGCTCCTCTTCCCCTTCTTCCGTCACCCCCGCCCCACGCTCGCGTGAGAGAGAGATCAGAGCAAAGTGGAGAGGGAGCGAATGTGTTACTGGGTTACCCAGTTCTGTCAGTTAGTGCCAGGATGCTCCAGTAGTCTTTAGAACTTCTAAAGTGGTGCGTCATGGTTTGGGGAAGGAGTTTTATAGGCCATGTTGTTTACCATTTGATTTTGGGCTTGCAGTTTGACACGAAAAGGAGGGGCTTGTGGTCAACTTCTGCTGGCATGTCCCAAACAGCACTTTTCTCCTTTTGTTATGTGAAGTCTGTCATATACTTCATATAATCAGAGCTGCTGACAACAAACATTTTCTGTAACTGAGAAACATTGTAAAATGTGTTAACATTATTCAGTGATTATTACAATTATTAACTGATTTCCAGATTGGACAGTGACAGTGACGAATCAGCCTAGATTAGTCTAACCATAATGCAGAGATCTGGGAAATAATTACACGTCTCTATTCTGACAGAGCTATTGAAACTTTAATATAACCTGTTAACATTCTGCCCAAAGTCGATTCAACCTGACCTATATCAATAAGTTAACAAACTAAGACTGAATTCTGTCTGAATACGATTGTAGCCAATAAAATTAGGTTTGAATATGACTGTAGCCAACAACATTCTGTCTGAACTCGAATATAGCCAACTAAATTTAGTCTGAGCTCATGTGTAGCCAATAAAATTCTCTTTAAATCCGACTGTAGCTGATAAAATTTCTGGACTTGTTCATCTAAGAGAGATGCACTCTTATCTTTCTCCTCCTCTCTCCCTTCACTCTCTTATCTTACTCTCCTCCTCTCTCTTCTCTCTTGCAACTTTCTCCACCTCTCTTCTCTCTCTCGTCTGTCTCCTCCTCTCTCTTGTCTCTTCACTCTTCTCTCTAATCTTTTACCATCTCTCTTCTCTCTCAGCTCTTTCTCCTCCTCTTCTCCCTCCACTCCCTTCTCTCTTTTATTTTTTCTCCCCTCTTCTCTTTTCTTTCTCTTTTTGTTTTTAATGAAAAAAATGATTTACAAAAAAAATCACTATCATTAAGTTAACAAACCAAGACTGAATTCTGTCTGTATATGATTGCAGCCAATAAACTTTGGTTTGAATATAGCCAACAAAATTCTGTCTAAACCTGAATGTAGCCAACTAAATTTAGTCTGCTCGAGTGTAGCCAATGAAATTATCTCTAAATCCGACTGTAGCTGACAAAATTCTGCCTGACTGGACAAAACTCTGTCTATATCCAGTTGTGGCCATTTCAGTTGTGGCCATTTTAGTCTGAATCCAACTGTTGTAAACAAAATTCTGTCTTGGCTGTAGGTGCAGTCAAATGGGCACAATTTTTGTCAAATCAGTGTTGAAGTAGTGAAGTTAACAAATCAGTAGTGAAGTTTTGTTTACACCAGTATCTGATCACATTCTTATTAAAAAAAAAAACTAATCAAACTTTTATGTATGATATATAAATGTGTTTATATTTATATTATATATGCATTTTACCTGGAAAATAACTCGGTGTCTGTCTTGATTCCCCAATTACTGCAGAGGCTTTTCTTTTTTCTTGTCTGCCTTCTTCTCTGTCCCTTCCCCTCTTATCCTGCTCCCCGCTCCCCCACCTAAACCAGACTGACACAGTGAGATCCGTTAGCATCCACTTAAATCCCCTCTGTGCTCATCATTTATCCATCAGCCCCTTTCACTCTTAGTTTTCCTTTTCTTTACAATTAGCATAACGACTGGAGTTTTCAGAATAAATCGTAAAAAGACAATGCACCCTAACGCAGGGACTACTGCTACATCCCTGTTCTGCATTACTATTCCGCAGCAAGCGGCACACGCCCTGGCCTTTTATTTGATGTGATATTCTCTGACATATTGAGACTAATTTTTTGCCTACAGACCTAAACAGCTGTGGCCTAATTCTCTTTTTTTCCCCTTCACTCAACATTTTGCCTTGTAAGGCTGAGTTATTCCTGGCATATAAGGTTGGACAGTGTGCTAGCTTGTCATAGCCTATGACCACCGAGTGGATGGGATAGTAGCCTTGGGATTAATATATGGAAAGGGGTCACGCTTTGCCCAGGGGCCGGGCTCTGATGACTGGAAGGGGAACGGGACAAGGGAGAGGGTGGTAAGGGGGGTGGCCTGATCCAAGCGTGCATATCCGCTCACAGTGCTCGGCATGATTATCGCCATACTGAGGTAAATGAGCATTTGCTCATAAAATATGTGCATATTCATAGTCCTCCAGGGATTAAATAATGGGGCCAATTGTAGGGTCAGAATGAAAACATGTTATTTGCATGTAGTACAACAATTGGGACATCTACACCCATATATGGTTTTTGATCAGATGTTCTTGTGTAACTGGGCATTGTTTCATCTACTTATGGTTCATGTTAAAGGGGTATTCCACTGATTTTTCAAAATTTTGGTATAATTGAATCAAAGCATTTACAGGCTTTGATTTTTTCTGAAGAACTCAAATACTGTCACCCAGAAATTTTGAAATTTTTATATTATTGCAGTTTAAAATATTTCTGGTAGGCAGCAATATTGCATTAACTTTTAACCATATATATGCTAAGGGTGTAGTGTTAACAAATTACAATCAATTTATTTATAACAATCAAGATTTTATTTCACAGCAGTAAAAGTGATGGCAGCAGATGGTTGTTAAAATAACAATTAGGCTACTCTCTCTTTACTCATGAAACTTGTAGTACTTTTAGGCTCAGATTTAGTGAAAAAGGTAAAGTTTAAATACAAAATATAGCCCTGAATACCAATGTAACAAATGAATACTTGTGTATTCATATGATTCAGGCCGTCCATAAAACAAAGTAATTCAGAGTGCTTTGAAGTATAGTGGTGGATTGAAGATGGATAGATAGATAGATAGAAAGATGCCTTTATTGTCACTATACAAGTACAACGAAATAATGTTTTGTGCAGCAGACGCGCGTTGTGTAGAGGAAAAAAACACGTTTAAAACTAGGTCTAACGAAGATAAGTAATATAGTAATATTAAATAATTCTTGAATATTAACAATGTAAAGATATAAAGTAAGCAGTGAGTTAAGGTGCAAGTAAGATGTTGATTGAGGATGTCTACACGGTGATAACAGAAATATATACAGTAGAGTAAAGGAATATATACAGTAGAGGAATATATACAGTAAAGTGTATAATACTGCACAAGAGTATTGCACTACAAGACACATAATATCAAGGTAAGTACAGCTGAATAAAGTGTATTGAATATTGCACAGTAGTTATTAATGCAAAGTCAGCATTGAGTAATAATAAAAAGACAAGTGTGTGTGTGCATGTCAAGTTCAGTCCAGGGCAGTTGGTAGTAGCATGTGAGTGTGCATGTGTGCATATGCAAAGTTCTGAGGTCAATTAGAAGGTATGTGGGTGCTGGGAGTTCAACAATTTGACGGCAGTGGGGTTGAAACTGTTCCTGAGCCGAGTTGTGTGTGCGAACAGAGTCCTGTAGCGCTTACCAGATGGCAGCAGTGTGAAGAGGAAACCTACTGACTGGGTTCACATTTATTTGCTGCCCAAACCCAGCAGTGAACCTACACAAGTCTTCTGAGTGTTATATATATATTTGTATTGTTTGTATTATCAAAATGGTAAAATATTTTTTCTGGTGTCTGTTTTGTGTTACGATGTCCTGCGTGTACCTCTCACAACAAATGTATATTTAAATTCCGTTTTTGACCAAAACCGTTTCAACAAGATGTGTTTACTGAAGGGAGTGAGTTTAATAAACAAAGTCCTTAATTGAAGCAAATTGAGTTCTGAAAGGAGTAATTCTTAAATGGTATTTATTTAATAATTACAGCCTAATATATTACACATAAATTCTCACTGTTTGTCTACTGATGACTTTTGGAAGCACTAGTCGGATGGTAAGAGCTTTGTTCATGACTTTTGAAAGTTTCTCTCTTTTGAGCTATGTTTTGCCTTCCTGCTTAATTACACACTGTCTGGGAATTCCTGGTGTATTGCATCCTCTGGCACCTCAGGGCATACCTTCAGCACAAACGCAGTTCATGTGCTGAATTATATTTACTCAAACACAATAAACACAATAACTTACTCAAACACAATAACTACTCAAACACAATAACCTCTCAAGCAATACCCCAGTCTTGCTAAAAGTACAAACTTCATTAACCCAGGGCCATTTCTCTTTCATGTTTCTGAGATCGCACGCGGCTCATTGTCTCTAAAAGATCCAACTTACATGTGTGGAATGTGTACCTGCGAAGCTGACTGCATACCTGCTCTATTGCAGTGTGCAGGTTCCAACAGGCTGGCTTAACCCCAGCCAGGACATCTGAACAGCTGAGCACTCTGATAAGAATACCAAAGAAGACAGAGTCCCAGTTCCAAGATCCTTTGCTGAAACCGGCCCAAAAAACCTATGTTTAGAGCATTTATACAGGCTATATGCTATGTTCGTGTTCATTTAAATTTTATATATCGAAATATCTGTATCTGTCCTCAATACATTAATAAATAAAGATCAGGAGAGTAGTTTAGCACTTGTCCATTGAGGAAGTTATACTTTATAGAAAACTTCCAGATATGATACACTGTAATAATTCAGTGTTGCATTGTGTTCTGGAAATGTTCTGAAACAAACAAGATTCACTTAATTGCACAAAACAATTGCAACAGGATTCTGTCTGAACCTGACTGCATCCAACAAAATTGTTAAAATTTTAATGTAATGGGCAAAATTCCCTAAGAATCTGACTGTAGCTGACAACGTTCTGACTAAATTCTGTCTGTAGTTGTCCGTAGTCATCAACATTCTGCCTGAACCCAGCAAAACATGAACCTGGTTGTAGCAACCTAAATTCTCTATGAGCCTAACAAAATTCCCTGTTAATTCAGCTGTAGTCATCAAAATTCTGCTTTAACCCAACAAAATTCCCAATGAATCTGGTTGCAGCCAACTCAGTTCTCTATGAGCCTAACAAAATTCCCTATGAATTCAACTGTACTCATCAAAATTCTGTCTAAGTTGACAGAACTCTTTATGAGCCCAACAAATCCCAGTGAATCTGGCTGTAGCCAAAAAAATCTGTCTAAACCTGACTGTAGCCAACAAAATTCTCTACCAATCCAACAAATTCTGTATGACTCTGACTTTACCCAAAACAAAATTCTGTCTTCATTGTATATTTAATGCTATTTACATCAATTTGGTACTTATTTTCCTCAAACACATTCACTAAACCTGGCATCTAACAGGTGAGTTTAACCAGGGGTGTCTGAGCAGAAAAATCACCAAACTGTGCTTTTTTACAACTTTTTAAAAACTTTAAATCTCACATTTTATACAGTGATGCCTTTAGATGTTCTTTATATGTTAAGTCAGTTTACAATAAATACAACTGTAAATCATTTGAGGTGGTACTGGTATACTGGTGTACTTCCAAGTCCATAAAACTGTGATAGGCTTAGGGGTGGTCTGGAAAGAGCTACCGTTCCTTGATCTCAGTTTAGCATATAGGATCTACTGCTGTGACTTCCCCTATTCCAAGTAACTATGCAAAATTACGCAACATAATGGAATAGGAGCAGTCTGTGTATCAAGGGCTTAGACTGCAATTACCACTAGTCCCACATGATCTGTTTAAACACAGTAAACAGAATTTCATGTGTTTATTTTTTTAGGTCTTTGCAGCATGGCCAGGGACCAGTTTTGGAGGCTTCTCCAAAGTTCAGAATTTGTAGAAGAGAAGCTGGCCTGTCATCAGGGGCCACCTGGAGTGAACTTCTCCAACAATCCCAACTTACCTCACACCACACATGCCTCTCAGGTTATAGTGAAACCGACACCTCTGTCCAGGCATGTGGCTGGAAAGGCAGACAGCGTGTGCTGATTATGGAGATCTGGCATTGAAGACAATAAGGATGGAGGTTTTACTGCATTCCTGTCTGCCTGCAGACTGCAGTGAGGAATGAGAAAGGAACAGTGTCATCTCTTACTCACAGTGCGTCATCACTGATACACTTTGCCGCTTGACTGACGACCATGTGAAATCCCAGGGAAACAAATCCAGGTCCACTCAGGGAAGCCCTTATTTGCACGCAATATCATCAACCTCAATAGATATGAAATCAGTTTTCCTGTTTTGGGAAAGGAAGGATGTTTTAAACGCATACCAGTCATTTTCTTTTGGCGGGTCAAATAACCACAGACAAGTAATAAGGTGGGATTTACCGTTGTGCAACACATTCAGCCAATCATGTTAACTCTTCAGTTTCTCTGTAGAAAAGGTTTGGGTCCGGACGTTACTGTGGACTCAGGACAGTTGGGACCCATCAAGGTTAAATGGTAACTAAATGTGGGGGGTTAGCATCATGTTAACTGCAAACTTCAAAATGATGACAAAAGTGCTACCGTTTTTAGCTATCCAACGTAGTTTTGCCCATTTTTATAAATAACAGTGTGTCATACAGTAAGTCTGTTTGAGGTTTTTTAACCTGACGCAGTTTGAGGCGAGAGTCGCTTTAATTTGGCTCTGGGAAATTGGCCCTGTGTGGTCAAAAGGGCAGTTCCAGCTATTTGCCAACAAAAAATTCCTGGTTTATGTTGAATAAGAGTGGGTCCTGGCCCGTGTCAGTTTAAGTTAACTGCATCATCCTTAATTCCTCTTTAGCTACTGACCTGGCAGACGGCTAAGTAACCTGCAAGGCCTGGGCCCTGTTCTGATTACAGGACATCCCGCTGCTTAATAACAGGCCCAGCCTGGCGCACACTGCAGCACCAGTGGGGCTCTAATAGTCATGTTGGGCGCACGCACACGGTGTCATTAGCGCTCCACCCTCAGTCTGCCCAGACAGTCACTCTGTCATTTAACAGCCCAGATCAGAGAGATGGAACAGGGGCTCACGCTGCAGCCCCAACCCCTCCTCTGCCGGATCAAAGCGCTGAGCTGGAGGAGTACAGATGAAAAGATGCGGGTTTTCACAATGTCTTTTCTTTTTGTTTTGATTGTTGTGTTAAATCTTTGGTGGCTCTAAAATGTAAAAACAGGGAATCTGCTGCTGTCGTGGTTGAGAATATGTGTAATTATGGACAGCAGCGATGTGTGTACGTGCTACATTTTCATAATGCTTATACTGCAGTGTTGCAGCGATGTACAAGCCAACAGAATGGGTTGGGATAGTGTTGGGAGAATATAGGCCATACAGGCTCCTGCACAATATGCGATTCCCCCCTCCCCCCTTAGCAGTGCAGTCACACATCTGTTAAGTGGACTGAATGTGAACTTATCCCTAGTTTCTCATTTACACAAAGCAAAACAAAGATTATAGGTTAAAGATCAAAAATTCCTCAGTACGCTTTTTATAAGATTATTATACTTAAAAATCAGCCCTTATACAAACAGATACTGGCTTATGGTCTATTGGTGTTGGCTTCAGTTGATTTTTTTTTCAACATTATTGCACTAAATCCAGTTAAACAGGGCTAACAATGTAATAAAACGTGCAGTTGATCAGTGTTCCTTAAGCACTGACAATATCACAATGTAATCAGAAATGCATTTTGTACTGCATATTGTATCATTGTATTACCCTGCTCTATTCTGAGGTACTTTCAATAAAAAGAACATGCCATTCTGTGTCAGTCTCGTATTTGCAGAAAAGTCTACATTCAAAGTACAAACACTCGTAAAAGGTTTCTTTGAGCGAAGCCACAAAAGAACAATTTAACTTTCTAAGCTTGCTTTTAAATGTAATGGAAATAACATTTTAGAAGGTATTCTGAAATGTTCTTCAAAAAATCAGAAATGGTCTTTGTTGATGGCGAGGAGTGACATTTACTCATCTTTTTCAGTACAACACTCACTGCCTTGACAGTTAGCAGAGTGAGCTAATGCTAATGCTATTTTCAGAAGTATGGTGAGGAAACGAGGCTGTATGTTTGGGGGAAACATCATTTTGAGCACTAGGATCTTTCTATCATTGTTATAACTATATGTGGTAATGTAACCTTTTTAAAATGTTAATTTGTCACAGAATGTTCAGAAAAGATATAAAAACCCCCTTTTTTTATTGTAACACTAACATAGCAGTAATAGAAAATTATCCATACTCAATGACATGGTAACATTTATGCCTTTTATGGGCCGGCCATCATTGTTGCGTTGCTGAGTTGCGGCCTCCATCATGAATAAACTAATATGGGTATTTTAGCGCTGAGTGCAGGGAGGGAACTGGAGCAGGAGAATTGCAGCGAGCGGCGAGGTTCACGGCTGTTTTTTACTGCGGGCGGCAAGCGTGAAATGCGCTAATGCGATCTGACAGTTTTGGAGCAAGTAGAGGAGGGCTGGACAGAAAAAGGAGGAGAGGGAAAGAGGGGGCATGAGGAGGAAAGAGAGGGGGGAGGGAGGACAGATAGCGAGAGAGAGAAAGAGAGACTGAGAACAAGAGTGGCAGAGATAGGGGTGATGAGAGAGAGAAGATGGGTGGGTGTTGTTTATTGAGGTCACTGCTGCATAGCGCTTGATCTCTTCTGACCTTGCCCAGACTATATCGGTTATTTAAAGCTGAAAATATTCATGCAGACAAAAAAAAAAATCACACATAGTGATCTGCTGTTGAACGAGTTTTGGTGTCTGAAGAATTGACATCAGTCAGTTTTGTTCTTGTTAGCGTTACAGCCACTTGCACAGCAGCGCTCTTTGTTCTTTGTTGAAATGTCAATGGTCACATTCAGCCACAGAGGCCAGGTTCAACATCATCTGACATTTGAAACCTCGGATGGAAGTGGACGGGCTTTACGGCTTGATGCTTCTGGCTTAATGTCGCATCAGCTGGGTTTATGTTCTTTTTTAAAGAGGCAGTGGAGATTTCACTTTGAGCTGAATAAATGCATCAAGGTATGGTTCCGACACCATGGATGAAAATTCACACTTTTTTTTAAATTTTCAATATTATCTTAAGAATTTCTTCATATTTTGTGATGCTCTTCTTTTTCTTGACCACATGTGCTTAAATTGTACTGGCCAAGTTGGTGCTGAACGTGAGCAAAAGAAGAAAGAATCTGACCTTTTAGTCCAGAGGCCTCAAGAGGGTTAATTTGCGATTCTGCAGAATCTTCAATATTTAAAGTTTTTCCAAATCCGACAACATTCCGTTGTTTATGTCCAGATCTGTGTTGTTTTCAACTTTTGGACCCCACTGTTTGATGGCAAAATGGAGAACAGCCCAGCCCCATTAACACTTGGCTGATATTGCTATTTTATTGGTATCTGTGAAAGTACAGCTGATGTAAGGTATTTTCTTTTTCCTTAAAAGTTACTGAGGTTTTTGCAGACAGGAGAGATACAATATAAATAAAACTGTATCAACTGATGTCAGTGATTTTTAACCCTTTAAATTATATATTAATTTAACCCTAATGTACAAATACACACCTTCTACACTGAGACCTGGCAGATTATTTTTTTTCTTGACCCTCTGATTTGTTTTAATCGGAGAAGCTCCTCTCCTGAGCGCAGAGATGTGATTCTTTTTGTTGGTTTATAGTCACCATAATGAATGAGATGAACCAACACCTGCAGTGTGGTTTCCTTTCCACATTTACTCTAATCATTGCTGCTGATCCATATTATTATTCCTTGTTTGTAGTGTCCAGTGATTCTTGATGCTGAAGTAGAGTAATGAACATGTTTTTGATTTGTGTTTTAGATGCTGTGAGGAATGCCTTAGATTACCTCTCGAATGAGTGAGTGAGGGAGCGAGGGCGAGATTTAATATTTGATCCGCTGCATTAATAATTAAGTAGGTTTGTCATGATCACATTTATCACAATGTGTTTGATGCTATTAAGAGTGACTCTAATGGTTGATAGGTAAGGTTTTTTAAGAGACACCCCAACTCAACCCTGATGTGTTTGCAGCTGCACTCTGAAAGCTTGCCAGGAGAGTGAAGCACCTGTGGAAGAGGCAGCGCATTACCATATATTTATGCCTTTTATAGGTGCCGCTCTCAAGCTGCCACGTTAGAACAGTGGAAATGAGGCATGAACTCTACTGGAGCTACAGTGTCTCTAACCTCATTATGATTTGAATGTGATGCTTCATGACATGATCCCATGTGTTAAGAAATCTCGTATTTTATCCCAAATTAACCAGGGTCAACAAAAACTGTTATAAAAATGAAAACCATCTGTGCAAAAATATATTTAACTATAATTAAAACTATAATGTCAGCTGCAAAACACACTAAAGTAGTGCAAATGTTTTGTTTTCAGTCCATAAAGGATAACTTGGAAATGGATTCCCATCACTCATCATAGGAAATGAGACTAGTTTGAATTTACTACAGTTATTTGAGAAATTCAAAAAAACTAAACTGAAACTTCAAACATCTAACTTTTCCTTTTCAGGAAGTAATTAAAGGCACTTAAAACGAACTAAACTGAAAATCAAAACCCAAATAAGTAACTAAATAAATACAAAACAAAAATGGCAAAACTATCATAACACTGTATTGAATTTAAGTAGCTTATTTTTAGGTATGCACTGAAATTCTGCCTCCGAAACCCATTTTTGCCACTTTTGTTTGTTTTACCCAAAAAAAGGTCAGCAACGAGGTTTCTAAATCTTGCAATTACCAAATTAATTTAAATGACACTGAAAATGACCTGTTTTTTTTCTTTGCTCTGTTACAATTTGAGCAGATCAGCATTGAAAAGTGAACAATATCTTAATGAAAATCATATTTTTCTTGAAACATCTTTAATTGAAATCCGATATAAAATAAAGCAATGTTGAATAATTCAGCGCCTTTCGATTCTAAACTGTTTCTCTTCTCATTTTGAACTTTGGTCATGAAAGCACGTTTTCATTACATTCTGCTGAGGTTCATGGCTTTACGCGCTAAAAGCTCCACCTGCTGGAGCAGCTTCAGACTGCTAAACATGCACATATAATTTAATATGCTTTTAAAAATAAAATTAGTTCTCACTAGATGTGTGTGAGTACTCTATCCCAAAATGTGGCTCATGTTTTGTGAAGCATCATTAAACTGCATAAAATTTAAAATTATATTAAGACCTCTTTCTTTCAGTTTTCAGTTTCATGCCAAGTGCTTTTGGTTTCGGTCATGAATTTTGATTTCTCTCCATGGATTTTGGTTGGGTTAGGAACAGGAGCTGTTTCAACTGTACTGGAATATAAACAATAAAAGCAAATAAATATCCTCATAAATGTATTCTTAATCATAAACTATGATCAATATTATTGTAAGCAGTTAGTATCGACTTTAACTTCCAAAATTAAAGTTGTCACCACTTCTTTTTTTTTTTTTTACCTCTCACTGTTACAATCCATATATGTCACACAAAACCCTCCCAACAGAACATACTGTGAATGAAAGCCCAAAATGAAGACTCCACCTCATCAGCCTAACTTCTTCTTCCCCATGACACAAACTGCTCAGAATTTCCAGTGAAAGTCAAATGAGGAACTACAAGGAACCGTTTGAACAAATTATGTAAACATTCAAAAGCACAGAACACAGAAAGGGTGAGGTGATGAAAATGTATAAAAAGTGAAGGACCTAAGGCCTCAGTTAGCTCCCTCTGCCACAATCTAAATGGCTTCTAGAGCAGATTTTCTGCAGACTCTCTGCGTCGGCTCATGCACATCCTTGATAAAGCTGAGGGTGTATTCCAGTAGGAGATAGCATTCTCCTTGGACATGGATAAGGCGTTTAACTGGCTTGAATGGGGTTTTCTTTGGCTGCTCTCGCAAAGATCTGGCTTTGCTCCATCTTTCATTGAATTGGCCTCATATCTTAGCAATAGCTTGGCTGTATCCAGGCCATTCCTCATAGTCCTGTACTTTTGCCTTCATGATATGAAATGTGACAGAGCAGCAGGCTTTGCTTCTCCATCATATCTCCCAAATGTGCACCATCAGTCTAATCAATTGAAAACCAACACTAGGCAATGGATCTGGAACTATCAGTTACGGATCTAAATCTCCTTTCTTTTCTTTCTTTTACCTTTTCCCCTCTGGTTCCAGTCAGCGATTTTATTTTCTTAGTTTGCTAGTAATCAGGATATAAGATACAGTAAAGATAAGGTAAGTATTAAAGATAAGATATCAAAGTGGGGCATTTTAAACACAAAAACCTTTGAAGGCCGACTGATCTTCTACTGTGGAAAAACCATGCATGTAATGTGTATTTGAGGGCAAAGAGGGCATACCAAGCCAAGACTTAATTATCATCAAAGCTGTTACATTGGAACCGAATAGACGTGTGCAAAACAGGCTCATTTGAAAGGCAACATGGCTGCTCCATTATTGTAGGACTGCATTTAGCCTTCAGATTGAGACATTGAATGGAACAGTTTTAAGAGATCTTTCAGAAGTGCTTTGAACTGTAGACACGCGTAACTGTATGAAGAAACTTAGATGTTTTGGGTTTTTTTTCAGATGGGGTATGTGACTCATGATGGCCTGCAGAGCTTTCTCGGTGGAAGTGTCTTAAATGTGAAGCTTTATTTCATTAAATATTGAAGATAGTTGCTTTTACACGCTGCAGCGTAAGCAGTGGATTGCGTGTGGTTCTGCAGAAAGCTGCACAAAATGGTTTAGGAGGAAGGAGGCATTCACAGCTGACCACAAATTGCTGATACCAGGCTAGTCCCACAGCAAACTACATAACATTTTCGGTTCAGTTGTGCTATGGAGTTGGACCTTAAAGGAATAATTCAAGCCTCAAATGTTGTCAATTTGCCTAGACATGTTTTTTCTATAGATCTACACTGGCCCTAAAAGGCTAATGTGGGAGCCTATGTTGTTTAAGGGGAATTTTCCCATTTTATCCCATAATTGGTATTAAAAAAGTCATTCAGAGAACTTTACCTCACAACACCCTTTGCACTTTTCCAATGTGAATGAGTTTTATAAGGTTCTTTTGGAAGACAATGTCCCAGACATCACACAGCATATTGATAACCATGTAGTGAGGTAGTTTTTAGAGTAGTGGAACTTACTTTTGAGCAGTCTCAAGTGGACTTACTGACACTATTCAGCTCTGGAAAAAAAATAAGAGACCACTGCAATTTATTTTAAATTTATTACCATTTTGAACACTGAATGAAATGTGCCAGACCTGTTAAACCTGTTAAATCCATGTTAAATAAGATGTAATTAAAATTACAGCTCTTGTGATTTGAAAATTCCACTTTCAAATAATTTCTGTCCATTTTCTTGAGTTTTAGTGGCATTTGAGCACATTAGACTTGTAACATGATCGACTTTAAGGAGAATTTATGTCTTTTTTCTGAACTCCTCCTTTGAGTCACTGGTCAGGTGTTGAGCACAGATTGCAAAGCTGCAGTTTGAGCTCTTCACACACAGATTTATAGGAATGGGCCCTTGAGCGGTTTCACCGCTTGAAATGGAGCATGAGACAAAGATTAGCCCCTTGGAGCTGCTCTCTAGTTTATATCATTAGGAGTGAAATGTGAAATGCTAAAAGAGGCTCCAGGGCAGAGTGCGTGCTGCGAAGGCTTGTATCCTCCAGTCTCAATCTTCAGCAAGTAATAGTCTGCAATAGCAGCCCAGAGAAGCTCTTGGAGATTTCAAATGCTTGTTGGTGATTCATGCATTTGGTTGTTTTGTGTTGTTTTCTCATGTTGAGTCACGTTCCGGTAACTGATGTTGTCTGTGCATCCTGTTTGTGTTGGATTTTTGTGGCTCTTCAGACTTATAAAATCAGAAAGCTGCCACTGCGTAAATCTATTGTTTGTTGCAAGTCATGCACACCCACATGATCAAACGGAAAAACGTAACAGCCTGTGTAGAAACAGCTTGTTTCTACAGTAGATCCTAAAGTGAGTTATCTGTGTTCTGTGTTGTTTCCATGCATGTTTTCCTCAATACTTAAATACTTGTGTGTGTGTGTGTGAATTGCAGATAGGTCAGTTGGCAGGCCCCACAGATTCCTTTGGCTGACTTTAAACTCACTTTCTTGTAGCTCGATGTCTCACTCTGCTGTTCCGATTGCAATATTGCAGTACCTCTCTGTGACACTTATGGTATGCATTTACAGCAGTGGCCACGGTAACCCACTGTTAAAGCTTAATTTATTTATAATTGCCTTTGTGGCTTAAATTGCGTATAATTCATAAAATAATTATAGCCAGTCTTGTCAGTGGTGTTATCTTAACTCTAAAGAAATGATATGGAGCTTGTGATCTGCCTGAGTACAGCACAGCACAACCACAACTAAGTGTTTGCCCAATACACTATGTCTAGTGTTCAAGTCTTATGTTGGAAAAAGTGGACATTCTGGTCTTCTGGGCCAAAATACTAGGCCTGAAACTTCATTTCTGAAAAGTAATATCAATTTAGTCCATAGTAACAATGCTGGTCAGAACGTTAGATGGTTAAGGGAAAGAATTGATCATCTCAATGGCTTAAGCCCACAAATGTTCACTATAAAGTAGCCAGCTGTGCAGTGGCACATTATAAAGAAACATTTTCACTCCTATGGCTGTTTTCCACACAGTTAGTGAATAATAAGCCTTAAGATATCGTAAGCCTGGGAACATAAGGGGTTAATGACAAAATTGCATTTTAGGTAATGCAAATGTGTCTAACTCTTGAGTTACCTTTGAGAAATGTGTGTAGGAGATGTTTTTTGTGTTTTCATTCATAGAACTTGGAGTGGTACAATATAGGGTGCAGTTTGCTTGTATAGTCATGCTTAGTGTTTTGGCTTCTAAGCCAGCTTTTCATTTACTAGTGAAAACGCGCACACACACACACACACACACACTTTAGTTGAACATGGACAAATGTGGGATTCTCTATTTCATGTAATTTTAGTGCCATCCATATCTGTTCCTTTAGTCAATTTTTAAGTGATTACTATAATTTATAGTAATAAAAATATAGGGCTTTAAGAAGAACAAAACGAAAAACACGAGAAACCTTGAGATAGCTCCACAGGGGAAATTCTGGACTGCAGCAGCCACAGATGCATCACAGAGCAGCAGCCATTCAGCAGCGAGGAGAAATGAATAACGTTTTTGGATTGGCTACTTTCAAACCTCCCACTTCTGAGTACAGCTGACTGTGACGTCCGGGCCTCGTCTGCCACGCCCCCTCATCCTCGTGCTGGTTGTTTATGTTTGGGCACGGTGCTGAGCAGCGGAAGCTCATTCCGTTCATTTGCATCTGATTGCCTTGCTAACCGCCGCGCTCAAACATAAACAACCAACATGAGGACGAGGGGGTGTGGCGGAGGGCCCGGACGTCACAAAAGCACAAAAAAATGTAGAGAATATCTGCCTCTTCCGAGCATGTGCGGGGGTTTCCACGAAGTTCGGTTCTCAGAAAAAATCCACAAGAGACTGAAGCTGCGGCTGCGAAACCGCATGTAAGCGGGGGGTTACTGTATTTTTATTCAGTACTGTGCAAAGACAAGCGATCATTTTCTAATTTAAATTAGGTGTGTAGAGAACACACTTCTGCACAATTTAATGCAAAGATGACTGGATTTTATGTTTTTGTTCAACTAGAGATTGTACCAAAATGTCCAAGAAAATGGCATTTAAATTGTATATCATATGTATATTATTATTTTTTAGAAAATCAACAAAGCCTGTAATTTGCCCTTGGATGTTCAAACTTCTATGCATGATTGTATTACAAAAAACAATCACTTGTGGTGTCTAGTTGCAACAGTATCTTTTTTAGTACTGTATATAGGCCTCTCTGTTACGAGTGAACACATAAAACCATTTGATTTTATGTGCTTATTGTGGCAGTGGGCTGTGAATTTCCGAGCCAGTGTTGCTACAATTCCAACAAAGCAGTTTTTATGGTAAAAAAAATAACGCTTTAAGAAGTTGAATAAGAAAACTTTATTGATCCTGGAAGAAACTGCTTATGCTTCGATTGCACACAAACACACAGAGACAAAACAATATAAAATTTTGTATTAAAAAATGTAAGAAATTAAACGTTCTGTATAATTTGTACTGAGGTGTCTTATCCTGTGTGGATTCTGTGGGAACATGATTTAATGGACACACATCTGTAAGACTAATCCTGTCCGAATAGCACCAGAACGTGCAAGGATGGAGGGACAAAGGGCCGGTGGAGCTCACTGTTGGCTGTGAAACACAACACTATTGATTTTTACACAAACAATAAATGAAGCACAAGCTATCGATAATTTCCCTCCTATGAAGACTCTTGTTAAGATCATTTTTTCAGGTGCACTGTCACCACACCACCAGTGGAGGCCTGTGTAAAATGAGTGTGTACACTAAACAGAAGCGTGAGGCTTTGGCCATCACAATATGATTACATTCTTTGATTGATTAGCCTCAGAGGAAAATGTAATCTGCTGCATCCCAAATAGAATCTGCACTCGAGTGAACATGACCTCATGCCACTCTCATCACTCTTTATTGTTACTGTACATAAGCATACGGGAATGGACAATGGGGCAAAAACATATACACAATGTTTTATAGTGGCTTTGTTCAATTTTTTGTGGATTTTGAGGACAAAGAAATGATAAATGGACCGATTGGGCCCAGGGGCTTTTAGAGGCTAAATATCTGATAATATCTGATAATTTTATATTTATATTTTGGATATTAATTTGGTACACCAACCCTTTAGTTTAAACCGTGCTTCACTTACAAATAATAATTGTTCCTCAGTTGTTACACTTTATGAACTCAATTATGACAAACTCACAGTCTCAAATAAGATATTAAAACTCTTTGGGTGAAGCTACCTGAATGTTTTGGGATTTTGGTCCTCATTTATCACCTTTTATTTCATTTCCTTAAAGACATTTTAGTCTTTTGGTGCATTTGATATATTTTGGAACATTCTCCATGTCTGAAAGCACCATGTAGTGGCGCCAGCATAAAAAAAATGCTCAATTTTTTTTCCATATTTGGTGACAACTAATATATTGCTTGATTTCATGATTAGACAAGCGATACATTGGTCAGGCCTGTAATATAGTTCTCTTTCTTTTTTAATTTATAACCAACAAATGAACCAAACAACCCTAGTTCAGGCAACATGTATGATTTTTATTCCATACAACAGCTGAAGATAAGACAATAAGTTGCTCTAAACTTGGTACATCAGTATCAATGTTTATCGGTAGAAATTACTGGATTTGATATGGGTGAATCTGATTCAGTTCTGTAATAAATGTAGCCTGAAATACTCTACACTAATTGATGTCATGTTGTTAGCTTGGTGTTTCCTTATGCTTGATCGGATTGAACTCTGGAGAATTTGGAGGCTAACACCTTGAACTCTTTTTCATGTTCCTCAAACCGTTCCTAAACAGTGTTTGCAGTGTGGAGGCATCATCCCACTGAAAGAGGGAACATTGTTACCCTAGTGGGGTGTAGTTGATCTTCAGTAGTGTTTTAGGTAGGTGGTATGTGTCAAAAGTTACGTCCACATGAATGCAGGACCCACAATTTCCCAGCAGAACATTGCCCAGAGCATCAAACTCCTTCCACCAGCTTGCCTTCTTCACATAATTCGTTCTGTTGCTGTCTGTTCACCAGGCAAGTGACACACGTGACCCAAATGACAACGTCATCAGTTCACACCACCTTCTTCCATTGCTTCATTTTCCAACTGACACTCATGTGACCATTGTAGGTGCTTTCACACCTACAGGGGTCAGCATGGGTACTCTGACCGGTCTGCAACTATGCAGCCTCGTACACAGCCAAAAATAGCACACAAACACACTGTGTGATGTCATGTTTTAGCTCCTGTAGGCTGTTTAATAGTTTGAGCACAAGATCCGACTTGAATGTTATCATTCACATCATAAGTGAAGTTCTTCAATTTAAAAAAAATTATCATTTTGCTTATGTCCAATAATTATACAGCAAGGTTTTCCCTGTGATGTGTATCCTATATCAAGTTTGTGTTTGTGTGGTCAGCTGCACTATGCTTGCATTCTGTGCAGTGTGAAACAGTAGCTCTGAGACATGTGCAGATAACCCAGCTATGACCCTGCCCTCAGGCCCAGCCTGTGCGTGTGGGCCATAGCCAGCACACACGTACCGACAGGAAACACAGCATACTTCTGTCAACTTTGACCCTGTGGGTCAAAACGGCTGATTATGCCATTCATGCCGGACATGCTAAGCAGAAGGGCATGCAGGGATAGGCAAGGTCAAGGGTGACATATGGCCCGTTCCCACCGGCTAATCTGCCCATCATCAAGTTTGATCACCTATTAGAAACAACAAGCCAACATTGTACTGTTTTGCACCTCTTGAGTGGGAAAAGGTGTGTGGGTTAAATGTGGTGTTCTCTCATCATTGTTCACACACACACTGCACTTCTAACCTTCATTAGCTCAGTCTGTAGTCCCACAGGCCTCGCCAGGCTAATATTGTAATAAGATTAATTACCCTAACCAGGCTAATTAGATTTCAACTCAGGAGGGGGTAATAAGGTCCCATTACACATGACCGAGAGGAATTATACATTACAGCCAACATTACAGTGTTTACCCTCTGCGGCTCAAAATGTTTTGTTGTAACTGGATCAGGCGTTGAATACTTCTCTATCAGTGTCATTCGGCGAGGGAGCCTAGGGGAAACGCAGAATTCAAGGTCATACTCAAGAAATGCAATCCATTGCTTTGACTTGCTCGAGGACCCCAGTCAACACATTGGTAGTTATTGCAATCGGCTCCAAATTTCATAAAAGAAGGTCGTAAGTGCTATTGATTGCATTAATCCACTGCCATTCCCCCCAGGTTTTGTATCACCCACAGCCATATGCTGCAGAAAGCTTTAGTTCTGACAAAACGCTGCTGAAACAAGAAGGCAGCACTGTCTTTTAACCTTCTATATTTAAAAAAACATTTTTAGGTAAGTTTCATATAAACTTTGAAATGTTTCAAACCAATTAAATGAATGTATGAATGAATTCAGTAAACACTTAGGAGAATATGGAGTAAACTGTTTTTTATTGCAAATTACCAGTTGAAAAAATGTGTGTGTTAAACTATAAACTGCAGATGTACTGTACTTATCAAATGCATGAGAAACATATTATGTATTTTATACAATATATTTTATGCAGTAAATGCTTATTATATCTATTGTTTAAACATTCTCTGCAGAGAACACATTTCTACATGTTTTTATTCACATTTACTGTTTATTTGCTGAATTTAACACTGGGTGGAACTGAAACATAAAATATGGCCTATGCAAAACATTTTAATTGTTTTATTTTTTTTCATAATATGTTAAGTGCCATGAATAAATATGAATCACTCAAATTCAATTGGGAAATACCATGGTATACCATGTCATCTTTGTAAATGGTATGTACTTCTTTTCACTAAAAAATGTATTGTCTTATAAGCGAACCATTACATTTTCAAACATTCGGCTTTTATTAAAAGAAACTTTACTGAGGAACTGAAAGGAACTTTTTTTAAACAAAAAAACAAGAATTGTAAAAGCTGTTGCCAGCAGTGGTGGTCAGATCATTCCTAAAGTTTATGACTGGACAAATTTCACTGTTTGGTGTTTGTTGTTGATTTTGGAAGATGGAGGAACAGCTGGTTTGTGGAATGATAACAAACGCTAACAAATTAATTGCTGTCATTTGGCTCCTATAAACACTGCCACTCTGATATTTGAGAAAATAATGATTAGAGGGGTTTACCATAAATATTTTGCAAGCTACCTTTGAGACTCTTGAGTTTTGTACCTTACAGTGTAAAGTATCTGCACCAGCAGCAGATCCTTAGTTGTGAGGAAGTCCTGTTAGTTGTGAGGTGGCGCCTCCATGGATCAGATTAGTTTGTCTAGAACATCCCACAGACATTCAATTGGATTGAGAGCTGAGGAATTTGGAGGTTGTTTGTCATGTTCCTCAAACCATTCCTGAACAGTATTTGCAGTGCTGCAGGTGCATTAGGTAGGTAAGGCGATTGGTAGGTCTTTGCCACTTACCGTAACATTGTTGCAGACCAAGTACGGTTCTTTAGGGCAATGTTTTACCAGTGTCCTCTTTCAGCAGGATGATGTGTCCTGCCACACTGCAAACACTGTTTAGGAACAATTTGAAGAGCATGACGAAGAGTTCAAGGTGTTGATGTGGCCTCCAGATTCCCCAGATCTCAGTCCAATTGAGCATCTGTGAGTTTACTGAGCAAACTAGTCCAATCTATTGAGGCCCTGCCTCACAACTTAGAGGATTTAAAGAATCTGTTGCTGACACCTTCAGAGGTTTTATGGAGTCCATGCCTTGATGGGTCAGAGCTTGAGGGGGCCTACACAATATAAGGGAGGGGGATTTAATGTTACGTTATAGCTGATTTGTGTGTGTTTGTTTTTGTATATATATTCTTCAGATGTTACGAATCCTGCCTTGTGAGCTGAAGTTATTAAATATGTTTAGTGTCAGTGTCAGAAGTAACTGGAGGGCCAAAGTTGGCCCTGGGTGGACAGCTGCAGCAGAAACTTGAACCCTCTCCTGCCTTCATTCATGCTCCACCACACCCGGGCCACACAGCCTCTACATGACAAAGTGCAGCTCAGCACCCAAAACCCCCACAACCTCCCAACCCACCAACCTCCCAACCCCCCAGCACACCCCTCCCCTCACTGACTCTCCTGTTGCATTTGAATGTGAAAAGCCTCTTATGTGTGGCTGGCTAGTGGCAGGGAGGAGGAGAGGGGTGGTCACTTAGCATGAGGCTAATGCTAACTGACTGGAAATGTTCTAGAAAAAGCATTCTGGGTAGTTTAGGGTGGTGTGCAGTTTTAGGCAGGTTTTTCTAAGCCTTCAGGGAAACATTCTAGTGTGTTTCTCACTTGTGACTTTTTAAGGGGGCTTGGAATGTGATGGAATATGACGCACCACTAAGTAGAAAATATCTTTATCTATGTGTTTCTTTTGTATTATTTAGACCCAGTTTTGATGTTTTTTTTTCTTTTTCATTTTCCACGTGGCTTTAGTCTCCTTCACCCCCAGGCCTGCTGTTCAAAATCTAGTGCTGTTTGATAGTGAAATAATTCAGTTTCACTGTGAAAGTGTATCTGTTTGTGAGGCATTAACCTCTGCCTGTCCGTGCACTTCGCTTGGCTTTGAAAAGAGAGAGCAGCAGAGAGAGAAGGTGGGGGGCTATATTGTTCTGCTGCAGGAGGAAAAAAATAGGGCTATCAGTTCCACTCAGATAACCCCCCCCCAACAACGTCATTGGCCCTCTGGCCACACTGTGACCCCTGGGGCCTGAACTAGGTGGTCATGTGACCGGGGCTGAAAGTGACCAGCAGGGCCACGGTAGGAGGAGGAGGATCAGAGGCAGCCGGAGCCGGAGAGGAGAGGAGAGTTCAGGAGAAAGAGGGCGAGTGAAAGAAGGAGAGGAGGCAGAGAGACACAGAGCAAGAGACATGAGGCCTAAGCCGTTCTCCAGGAGGATACATGTATGAATGAATGGCAGAAAGAGCGGAAGAGACATGAGATGGATTCATGGGAAGGTAAGGAAACAAAGGGGGAGGGGATGATGGAAAGAATGACTGAGCTGCTGATTTTTCACCACACAAATGCTAAAAACAGGCTATCTGCTCAATGTGCTTGTGTGCTTGTGTGTGTGTGCTTGTGTGTGTGTGTGTGTGTGTGTGTGTGTGTGTGTGTGTGTGTGTGTGTGTGTGTGTGTGTG
>JBBIGA010000016.1:1045562-1061305 GCA_037576975.1 Alestes dentex
ATATTACGTATCTAAATTACAGTACAAGTATATAAATTACCCTTTAAAACCCTTTACATAGTTCTTTAAACTATATCAGCAATCTTCTGTGGCACAGTGATTTTTTAGTCTTTAAAAATCCAATAATTTACGCAACTTTTGTCCTGCATTGTTACGGCTAATCTGTTGTTGTTAGTTATACATTGCTGTCACCAGAAGGCTGAAACCACCCCACCCCATTTCACTCTCTCTTTATTTCTCTCTCTGTCTCTGTCTCTTTCATCTCTCTCTGTCTTTCCCTGCCTCGCTCTCATTTCATCTCTCTCTGTCTCTCATTCCATCTCTTTCTCTCTTACTCTGCCTCTGCCTCTTTCTCATTCCGTTCTCGCTCTCTGTCTCTCTCTCTAAGTCTTCAAACTCAAAGTTCTAATTCAAGTCTAATTCAAATTCAAGTTCAAAGTAGTTTTATTGGCTGGATTATTTCAGAAACAGTGTTGCCAAATCAGTATGTAATGTTTAACAAACTGAACATTAGGTGAAAGTAATTATACAGATGTTGATAATGATAATCAGTCAAAAAAAGGCTAAATGATGAAATAATGTGAACTGCAGATTAGCATAAAGCTCTAATAAAGTACATACATGACTAGTAGATACAAATATGACTGTCTCTCTCTCTGTTTTAAGGACAGTCAGTTTTTGAACAGTATTTTGCTCCCCATCTGTTGCCTGCATGTCCATGTGACCTTCTGCGGTAAATAACCAGAGAAATGCGGAGTGAGCAGGGAATTGGAACTGATTTATACTGTAAAGTAAAGCAAACAGACACTTTAAGTCTAGATAGCTGTCGGGATGGTGATTGGAATAAATTTGCCTTATCGTGGTAGCTGCAAAACCAAAGCCGCTGAGCAGCAACTCCAACAGCGGAACCGAGTGTTCGATGGTGATTGCTTCCTTCATGACATGTTTTTAGAAACTGCATTTTCCTCAATTCTATGATGTGTTTGCTGAGATTCTATGGTATTCGTAACATGATGCCATTGATTCATTTTATTTTCCCCACCCCACTAATGCAGGGTGTTTGCTGTGAGTTTACAGAGAATTTTATCTTGATGATGAATCTAAATAATGAATCGTGTCTAATATGCCATAAGCATAACCTTCCCAGGTGAAAAGTTCAATTTTGTTTTTAATGTTGAGACTTTAGCAGCTGTGGCAAACAGTTTTTTTTTTTGGCTGTGGCGGCACGAAGCAGCATTCAATGCAATAGCACAGCTTAACAATTTTTTGAGCCGCTGTATCTGATCCTATAGTTGCTGTTGCTTAAATCCACTACCTTTACTGCTGCTGGTCAGCTGTAATAACAGTAGCAGAATCGGACTTAGACTGAGATGTATAGCGAGACGGGAACGTTGAGTCCCAGAATAGAGCCCAAGACAATATTCCACTTTATACCCTCCTGTGAATGCCTGCAGCGTATGCTTAAGCATAAACCTCTGTAACCACATCTGAATTTGATCGAAGTTCAGTATGAAGAACTACTTGAATAATGTGAATATTTCGCTAAATGAATGTGGTCAGACAATGGCGTGCTGGCCGGAGCATATAGACACCTGACCTCTTCTTCCGGCAAATTCTGAGGCAATTACAATTTTATTGGCCGCCATACACAATGCATGTGTGTGTGTGTGTGTGTGTGTGGGGAGATTGGGGGGTGTTTGAATGCGAAAGCATTTTCCATTTCTGCTCTCACATTCAACCTCTCCCGCTCCATCTGGAAATGGAAACAGGTTTATTGGGTAATTTGTGTCCTTCAAACCTATTTAAGAGTAATTCAGCTTTTTAATTAGAGGGTGAATGGCTTTTCTGATGAGAGCCAGCAAGCACTCTGAAAACGACCATTCAGCCTATTGTCACACATGGCAAGCACACACACACGCACACTCTCTCTCACACACATGCCTGTGTGGCTTATCATGATCATGGCATTATTTGCTAAAAATAATTGCTATAAATCTGTGATTTATGTTTTTAATTTGATTTTAATGTTTTTATTCATTGTAAGAAAGTATTAAAGTACAAGCCTAAAGTGACCAAATGGGCTTAGCTATCTTGCTTCCTAGTATGTGATAGGCCTACTTAGTAGACCCCAACTGATGACAGACATTTCCAGCTCAAAAAAGTAAACATTGCTCACCACCACCCTCCTTAAGTATTTTGTAACAAACATCAACTAAACAAATATTACTCACCAGCACCCTCTGTAGGTGTTATCAACAAACATCAAATTAACCAGTAACTATCATCACCATCTCTAAAGGTGTTATTGACCACAAATAAACAAACATTACTCATTACTACAATCCAAAGGTGTTATTACATAACATAATCATACATTACTGACTGCAGTCATGTAAAGCTGTTATTGACAAACATCAAACAAACGTCACTCACCACCACCCTCTAATGGTGTTATCAACCTCAAATAAACAAACATTACACATTTCTGCTCTCTAAAGGTGTCATTAATAAACCTCAAGTAAATAAACATTACTAACCACAAACCTCTAAACACATAATTAACAAACATCAAATAAACATTACTCACTGCTGCCCAGTAACTCAAGTAAACAAACATTACTCAGCACCACCCTCTAAAGGTGTTATTAACAAACATCAGGTAAACAGACATTACTCACTGCTACCCTTTAAAGGTGTTATTAACATCGAACACTTTTCACCATTGCCCCCTAAAGCTGTTAAAGCACAAAGTCAAATTGTGTAAATTAATTGCAATCAGGTAGATTTGTAAAATTATGAATAGGTTTTCACACAAACACACACAACGAGGCAATGGTATAAGCATGTTGCTGTTATTGGCATGTTCTGTTTGCCTTCCCCTCTGTAGATGTCAAGCTGCTGGAGAACCAGGCGTTTGTGGAGAGTGTTCAGGAGCAGGTGAATGGAGCTCTGCTGGAATACACACTCAGCTCATACCCTCAGCACCTGGACCGCTTCAGTCAGCTGCTACTGCGTCTGCCTGAGCTGGGCATGATCAGCAGCCAGGCTGAGGACTACCTGAGCTCCAAACATCTGAGCGGAGATGTGCCCTGCAACAGCTTGCTCATAGAGATGCTCCACGCCAAGAGAGCCACTGCCATGTAAAGCAGGCATGTTTGTTAAGAAGGGCACATGGAGCTGCCCATTCTGCAGAAGCTGAGGACACTGAACATTATGGAGTATTTAAAAGTGCTATTAACACTGTCATTTGTGCACCGTATGTGGCAAGATGTTATTTCCAATTCCAGCAACAAAGATGACAATCACTATATTATAGGCACTGTGAGTTCATTTATTCGATATTGTATGACTTGCATTACTATGACACACATTAGGCTATGTCTTTTGTCTGATGCAATTTTTTCACGTTTTGGCTTTATTTCAGGTTTTGCTGATCTGGTTAAATGCAAATGCAACATGCAATTTTCCTTGTTTTTTTAGAGATAAAGCTGTACTATGTGAACACTTCTTCAAATGTATCTCTCCAGCCCCAGTGCAATGGTCCATATGTGAAAGCTAGATGAAAACAAGCTTATGAGAAATCGGTTATGGCTGTGATTTCACCAACCAAGTCTGGAGTTTAAAAAATGTGTGGAAAATGATCAAACCTTGTGCCGTTCCTGGCTGTCGACAAGCAGATGTATCACTTGCAGCCTTATGAAGGATTCACACATCCAGAACGGGTGCCTCGTGTCAATTTTTGTTTTTAATTTTAATTTTCCCATTTCTCTAAGGATTTTTGTCTAAAAGAACAGTTTTATAGGCATATTTTTAACCATTTTTGAACCATCAGTCAAATTAGAACAGGTCATTTTCATATGTTAGTCTTAAAGGCACAAGTACAAAACAGCCTGAATGTAGGGAAAGAGGAAAGGCTTCAAACTAAATTTTGTTGCATAAAGCCAAACAAATGTTTTAAAAATTTAGAAAAAATGCCCATGGAAACACAAGGGCAAGTTTTGTTTAGTCTGTCTTTTTCTGTTTATTCCTCTGTCCTTCTGTTGCTGTCAATAAGTTTCAGGCACTCCTACTGCTTCATGAGGCAGCTTTTCTTCATGTAAAAGATGGACGCTGCAGTTCTGCTGTGAGCTTTGATAATGTTTTACAGCCCATCGACTGCAAAACAACCGTTGAAAACATGACTGTACTTTTTCATTCTGCTCTGAAAGTGACTGGAGGGCTACACTGCAGATGAAACCACTTTTTTGTTTTAGGGGTGTAACAATACAGTCAAGGGCTCATGGTTCAATTCACTCACAATATTTTTATCAAAGTATGACTGATAATATTCACACAGTATTTAGAATTAAATTGAATGAAGGGAGTGGCGTGATGTTTGACATGAGTGTGCTGGACTCGTTTAACTCTACAGATAATGCAGTTACATTAAATTTCATAATTAACTGAATGCTTCTTCTCCATATTGTCACATTTCACAAATGTTACATCCCTAATAACAATACTGATACCTTGAAAACTTCATTATAAAATTACATTTTATAGAATATTTATATATTTATTTACCAAGCTCAAACTACAAATGCTCTCTTACTCTACCTTTACTTTTTATCACATGGTTACTGATGTTATACTGGGATTCATCATTTTACGTTTTATTATGCTCACCAGCTATTAGAGGCATTCTTTCTGATACATATAAAGCGTTTAATGCTAGTTTCAGGCCAATGACCAAATTAGAATGACTAGATTTGTCAGAGATGTGATTTTTTTTGTTTCCAGTGTTCCAAGAAAGCTTTTCCTGTAGATGTTGTCGCAGTATGGATACCCAGAATCAGATGGGTGCCACTGTAAATTCCAAAGCCTAGAGTAAAATATCACCAGCAGATTTCAACAGTTTTTATGGTGCAGTCATTCACTGGAATAACAGAATAATACTATATCTATATATACAAATACAGTATCTAGAAAACAATGCCTCTATAAATTTATAAATTAACTGTAAAATACTGGAAGCAGAGTTTTGAGCTCTATACTTAAAATCTACAACCTTTCTGTTAAACGTGACCGAGGAATACTACACAAAAGTGTTTTTAAGCACAAAAGCATATCAATGTTGCTTCTAAACAATTTTAAACATTTACTTGGGGTATATAATATAAAATTAAATAAACTTAGCAGAAGTTAAAATGAGAACAAATGCTATAAAGCTTAACCCCAGTCTGTTCAACAGGCTGTTCTATCACTTTCACAGTATGCTCAGCCAATAACAGCTTTTTACTGTAGGACTCTTTGACCTCTTGACCTTGTGAAATTTGGCCTGTTTCCCCCAGAACACCATTCTGCTTGCTGTAATCTTTAAGGACAGTGTTTCCACTGTAAATTTCCATCACTGCTTTTACAGTCCATTCATTCACTTTTGCCTTTGATCTGCCTTTGACAAATAATTTTTTTCACCTACCACCTGCAAATTCTCTCTTTTTTCACCATGTTATGCGTTTTTGGCCAAAGTTACCAGCACCAAACTGCATGTGATTTGCTGCTCCATTCAGGATGATAATCATTTTGACGCCTCAAGGTGAACAGACACCAGACAGATTAATAACATGACGATTTTTTGGCCCATTTTTAATTTTCTTCCCCATTTTCTAAATCCTGCTTGGGACCTTTGTTCATCCTAGTGCGTTTTCCTTTACGTGTGTATTTCTATGTCTTAATATCGTGCCAAAAGCTGATATTTTATTTAAAAAAAACATGCTTGTGCTTTTTCTATGGAGGGTTGTAACTGTGGCTGTACTTTTTAATCCCATCGATTCAGCGTCACCGTTGTTTTGGGCAATCGATTGTTCACAAATTACGTTTCCCTGGATACAGACATAGTACTTATTTAAATAATTTCAGATAACAGAGGTGAGAGATTATCTTATAATACTGAGATACTTCATTTATGTTTAAAAAAAGAAAGAAACAAAAGAAAAAAATTGTGCTTGTCCACATTATCTGACTGCAAAGTGCTTTATTTCTTATTGAAATGTGAATAAATAAAGAAATCAAATTATTTATGGAGTTATTTATGGAATTATTTTGGGTGCTGCGGTGAAAGAGAAAACGGTGTGGGTGAGTGTATGCGTGTGAATGTGTATGTGTGTGAGAGAGTGTGTGTGCATCTAAAAAAGCAATCATATTTTGAATGGCCGTGTTTGTTTGAGTGCTGAGGAGAAAGGAGCGTCCGCCAGGCCGCCTCTAAGAGACTCTCCAACAGATTTCTATAGAAAGGCTATGTGAAGGTCACAAAACATTCACACATGTTGCCATTCCTTTCGCAAGCGCACAAAGGCAGAGTGTGTCTCCAGGGCCCGTCTAGAAGAATAGATATTAGCCCTCTTAAAATGCAGTTTATACTCTTCCATTCACAAAGGCATCTGCTGCGCCTTAATTGTTTTATTGCTGTCATTAGGGACACGTGTGGGATCAATGGCTGCACATTATACCCCCCTGAAATGGAAAATTTTATTATTGTTATCAGTCCAATAACAGAGGGTAACTTCACCCTCAGTGTTTACAGACCAAATCAAACACCTAGTTCATCATGTTTATTTTAATAAAAAAATTCAATCATTGCCCAGCATGAATATATTAGGGGTGTCGAATTAACGTGTAAATTTCAATCAATTAATCACAGAAAAAATAACGCATTAAAAAAATAACATCAATTAATCATACCACGTGACTTTAACCTGGTCCAGTGTTCCGTCGAAACATGCTACCCATCGAAATGTGCTACTGTGCCCTTCTGCGTATGTGCAGTTCCACACTCTTGAATTCATTAATTCAGGTGCCACGCTAATAAATCAACAAGGCAGCATAATTCGTCAGAACACCTGTGCTTGTATGTAGTGTTTTAAACTGCAGCATATAGATGGACTTAGTTCTATCAATGTTCTTGATGAAGCATTTTTTTTTTCAACATATTAGGTCTTATTTCCTGTGTAAAAAAAGTTATTAGATAGACGTTAAGTTCTTTTCATTTTAATTTTTTAAAAGTTTTACAGCAAAATGTGTGCGATTAATTTAGATTAATTTATCAGAGAACTTGTTTTTTTTTCTTTATATCACTCTGTTGGTGCAAAAATAAATACTACAGGGTGTTCCAACCACTCAGCATTCAGCAGCACCAGTATATTAATCACTAGACTGATCATCTGGAATCATCTGCACATCTTTCTTCACAGGCCTTATATTAGATCGCTTTGTTATCTTAATATTGCTCACAAAGATGGTTATCAGCATCAGCCCAGAAATGCCCAATTGCTACAACACTAATTGTTCTTCCAACAATATAAATACAAACGACTGGTAGCCCTGCAGTTTTATAACAGTTTTATTTACATTGTTTACCATGGACAAAAAAAATGCTTGTAGCATTTACAACCATCAGACTTGCAGTATAAATACAGCTGTTTGCAAACATTTGGGCACCCTGGTCACAATTACTGTTTATTTGCTGCACTGAATATAAACTAAAATGAAAATAATAAGTACTAAAACATGGGCTGTGCAAATGTAAGGATACATTTTATGTTGGATTATGATGTTTTTCCCTCAGCAAATAAATAGAAAGTATGCACTAAAATTTGAATGTGCACTTAATTTAACTTCAAAATCAACAAAACATGCTATTTGATTGAAGGTTGTATTGCTGTGGACCACGTCGACATTATTTTCTCAACCAAAAATCCTAATTTTTTTGTTCAGTGGAAAATCACATAAATGTAAGGCTACATGTAACTACACCTTGCTAAACAGGGTCTATTCTTGTTCTGATTTCTGCGGCTTGACAATAATGGAGTGTGGTGTTAAGTTCTTTTTCCAATGCACAAGTGAAGAATTAATAGGTTTGTTCTGAATCGTCAGTACTCAGCAGTAAACTGTACAGTTTCTACATTACTAATCAGTAATCCTTCACTGACAGCAAAAGGCTGTCTGGTCAAAACAAAGTGTGTGTATGAGATTGAAGCCGACCACTGGGCTACTGTTCGAAGCTCTGGAAAAAACACTGTTATTATACGTTATATTAATGCACATGAAGTAGATTTAAACATTAAAAACTAGACTGAATTTCAGGTTAGTCTATATTTCACTGTAATAATCAATGTATAGTTCTTTAAACCTCCTTCAAAGTAGGAACCAGTGAATATTAATTTTGATGTTCTTCGGCCTTTTTGCTCATTTTTAGAAACTTATACAACTCATTCTGGTTTTATTTTTAACAGATTTCCACAATGATTTAAAAAATGTAAAGATTCATATTACAATCAAATCAAGGTGTATCTAAATAGGAACCAATAACTTTGATATTCTACAGCTTTCGTGGTAATTTTAAGATCTTCTACAGCTCAGTCCATCATTTTGGACTTATTTTTCACAGATTTCTAAATATGATTTGATAAATGTGAAGAATTAGCATGAAGATCCAACCAGACTGGTTTCATATCAAAATAAGATTTCAATCCATTAAATGGTAGCTGTATGTTCATCAGACATCAGTGAAAATAGCAGAGACGTTCCTGGCCCAGTTTCCTGCCCGTTGCAAGACAGTGGGTTTAGTTTCTCATGTTATCACACAGATGCTCTCTCTCACTCCCAAAGCAGCAGCTCCGTCTCGCTAAAAGCCTGGGAATGCAAAGGTGTGGGGGAGGCAGACTTTTCTCCAGCTGCGGAGGTGTGTGTGTGTGTGTGTGTGTGTGTGTGTGTGTGTATGCTTTAGTTATGCCTTCATCCCAGCGCAGATCACGAACACGTATTCCACCACCTTTTTCTCTTCAGCAGGCTGCAACAGAGAGAGAACCAGATTCATTTAAAGTCATGGAGTGTCAGAAATCGCATAAGCAAGTCTGTTTACTTAACATCTCTACATGTTTTGAGTGTGGGGATTTAACTATGAAACCAATATGTAGTTACATTCACTCTATTGCTACACTAATGAGGAAGAAACTTCAGAGCTTACCTCATGTCTCATCAGTGAGGAATTGATTTACAGTCTCAGAAATGGAAACTAAAACTGACTGACCAGCATCAGTTTCAGTTTTTTTTTAATTAAAAGAGGTTGATGCCACATCATTTATCTCCATTCCATGTAATCTGAATGTGCCAGTTTATCCACAAAAACTGCATTTTCTAATTTATTGTTTTTGTGATGACACAAAAAGCATTGCATTTGCATATTTCCACCTATTAGTCAACAGCAGTTTTATTTTGTTCATTCAAAACTAAGTTAAAAGAAGGGTTTCAATCCTGAATGCTTTTTGAATGAGGCACAATGCAGAGCAGCCAGTGAGAACAAAGGTCATTGATACATATCAGTTTTAAAGGCATAGTAAAAAAATTAGCCTGTTTAATTTAAAGGGATAAACAGAAAAAAAGTTGTTTTTCATGAATAAAATCACAAAAAAACATGGAGCTTATGCTATGTTTGCAGGATGTGGGTCCTAATATTAAAATTAACCAAATGAGTCTGCGCTTTAACCTTTCATTTAAAAGGAAGTGTGATCAGTGACCAGCTACATTTTTAAAAATAAAAGTTCCTTAGTGGTTCTTAGCTTGGATGTTCAGGTCTGGAAGAAAAACTTTTGACACTGATTTGAAAGCTTTATATTATGTGGAAATTCCTGACACTTCAAACAGGTTCTTTGGGCTTATTTACAGAAAATCTCATTTACATGAGTTCTTTAAAGAACTGTCCACTGAAATGTTCTTCAGGGAGCCAGCAGCAGTTCTTCTATGGCTTTATTCCAAAGAGATCTCTACATACACAGACATGTTTTCTTTTCAGGAGAACAAAGACTTCTGTGTTTGTATGGGTGATGACAGCGCCATCTAGAGCTGATAATGATCTCTGACACATAACATCTATCATAGCATTCAAAACAGCTGAAAAGAACTGAACAGGCTGCACAGAACTTACCTGAAGGTTTGAAGGCCATCAGCTGAACCACCTGAGAAGAGGAAAGAGAGGGAGAAGAAGGAGACGGAAAAGAAGAAAGGAAAATAGAGAAGAAAAATGAGATGAAGGAAAAGGAGAGGAAGAAGATGATGAAGAGAATGAGAAGAAGAAAAAAAGAAGGAAATGAAGAAGAAGAAAAGAAGATGAATATGAAAGAAAGGTATGGGTTTATGCCTGAAAACAGAATAAAAATCAGACATTTACCTGATTTCCTGCAGCCGATTTGAAAGAAAAGCTTACAAAGCTGTCGTTTCCGAAACTTTCTAAGGAGATAAAAAGGTGAGGCAAAGGAGGGAGAGGTTTCAGAAATAGAGGAATATTGTATTATATTTCTCACTGCTTTTCCACCTAAACAACAACATATCACAAAAGAATTATTATTTTGTCAAATGCATGAATCCCGTCATGTACAAACGTCAGCACCATTTTGGAATCTTGTCTTCTAGTCATGGCCACTCCCAGTGACAGATTCTGATTAACTTGTTCAGCTCCAGTTATTATTTTGCAGCTTGTTTTGCTTCCATTTTGTGAAGGCAAAGACTGAAACCAGTCTAGAAATTTTAGTGTTTAAAATCATATGATTGCAGATTTGTGCACTAAACAATTGTCAGATGACTCTTATATTCTAAAGGTTCCAATCTATAAAAAGCAATAAAAAAGATGAAACTGAAGTAATGTACTATATATATATTACAACAATTTTACATCAGGAAATTATAAATGATACTTTGCTACTTTGGTCCATGTCACAATTTCGCATTCTTATTTACAAAAATACTCTAAATTGGGAATATATATCATTGGCTTATGTTTTCAGATCACCTTCATAACAATATAACAATTATTAAATGACTTTTTTGACACCTGATTATTTGGCACTAAATCCAGTTAAAGAGGCCTTATTATGTTTTATTATGAATCACACAGTCAGTCAGGGCTCTTAAAATACTGGTCATGCCCATGATATGCTGAGAATATATATGATATATATATACATGTATGTTGCGCACACAGGTCCGGTGATCACAAGGAAGAGGAAGTGATCACTGGAAGACTATTAACGGGCGGTTCACCTGCCCATTCATTAGACTGTGTTTGGGTTATCCATCTCGTGACAAGGGTTTCTGTTGCGTAGTCCTGGGTCCAGCTTAACAGAATGACTGAGCTGAGTGGAGTTAACCCAGTTGCTGTGTGATGCGGTACAAAGTCAGGCTGCGATGATCAAAAAGTCTGAAACCTTTTTAACCACACTGGATCTTCGAGGTGCAGCCGTAACGCTATGCCTTGGACAGATCCAAGATTCGCCTTCTCGTCAGGCAGCTGACTGGGCTACAGCTCTGTTCCAATCTGGATCTGACGTCACTACCTCCTGTGCGGCATTCACCCACAAGCTCCGAGCCACATTCAGCCATCCAAACAGCAAGATGGAGGCATTGTTCCACCTGTACTGCATACGTCAAGTTTATCCTCTGTAAGTCAGTACTCAGCGGAATGCCGTACCATCATGGCGCAGATGGCTATGGATAACAGCACATTCCAGACCTGGTATTATGAGGGGCTTTCCCCACGGTGATGGCAATGAGGATCGATCAGCATCACCCCCGTCCAGTGCCAGCCCTTGTTCCATTCCCCCAGCTAAACGGCCTTGCCGCTGTCTCCTTCACAATGACCTGAAGACCCAGGGGAACCCAGGGGAACCCATGCAACTAGATGCACCTCACTGACACCGCAGGAACAGTTAACATTTTGCGCCTCATCTAAACATCATTGCGCCATCTGCTCCAACACCAGGTAGGCGGTGGGGAATGCTTACCTGGCGACCTTGCCATTACCACCTTCTCCATCCCGACCCAGCAAAGCCATTCGTTGTGAGAGTAGACGCATCAGATGTGGGCGCCAGCCCCGTTCTGTCCCAACGAAGTCCAGACTAAAAACTCCATCCGTGCTGCTTTTTATCCAGAAAATTCTCCCCCACCCAGCAGCGTTACGGTGTAGGGGATCATGAACTGCTGGACATCAAGTAGGCTCTGGAAGAGTGGCGTCACTGGCTCCAGGGCAGCAGCTGAGTCCCCGCTTCGCTGGGAACTTGAAGATCACTTGCGTAAATCACTTGCCTTGGAGCCGGCTCCAGCAGACCCACCGCCTGGATGACTCTTCGTTCCCTAGGCCTGCCGTCTGGAGGTCTTGACATGGGCCCATTTCTCACCTCTATCCAGCCACCCAGGTGTTAGAATTATCTCTTTCCTCCAACTGGCCTTCTGGTGGCCCTCTCTCAATAAAGACGCCAACAGCTAGGGTTCTGCGCTGTCATTTTGTTTGGTATAAGTAGGGTAAATACAGTAATAAATTCATTGAATTTACAGTAATAAAAATCCAGGGTTTTAAGAAGAACAAAACGAAACACACAAGAACACTCGAGATGCTCCAAGGGGGGGACTCCTGGACTGTAGCTGCGTCAAAGGGCAGCAGCCAATCAGCAGCAAGGAGAAATAAATAATGTGCTCGGATTGGCTACTTTCAAACTTCCCGCCTCTGAGTGCAGCGGCATTTCACCATCCCAGGACACACTTTCTTTGTGTTCTTTTGACAGTACCAAAAAATGTATACTTATATTTTATATGGAAATGTAGCTGAAATTACATTAATATTGTAATATTGTAACAGCAGGGTGTGGAGTAGACAGTTCAGTGTGTGAGGGGGCAGTATGGTGTTCAGGAGTGGAACTGCTTGGGGGAAGAAACTATTGCACAATCTGGCAGACCTGCTCTTGATGTTGCAGGATTGTCTACCAGATGGGAGGGGTGTAAACAGTTTGTGGCAGGGATGCTGGGGTTCCTCCACAATGCTGGTGGCCTTACAGATGCAGTGGTAGGTGTAAATGTCCTGCAGGCCTGGTAGAGGCAGTCCGCACAATCCTCTGAAGGGCTCTGCAGAAGGAGGTGTGGCAGTTTCCATACCAGACTGTGATACAGCTGGTCCGGATGCTCTCGATGGTGCCTCTGTAAAAGGTGGTGAGAATGGGTTTGGGGAGGTGCAGCTTCCTCAGCTGTCACAGAAAGTGCAGGCACTGCTGGGCTCTTCTTTGTCAGTGTTGTTGGTCCAGGAGAGGTCTTCTGTAATGTGAACACCAAGGAATTTGGTGCTCCTCACTCTCTCCACCATGGCGCCGTCGATGTTGAGTGGAAGGTGGCCAGCCTGGGTCTTCCTGAAGTCAGTAATCAGCTCTTTTGTCTTGTCAACATTACGAGACAAATTATTGTTGTTGCACCAGACCCCCAGCCATCACACTTCCTTTCTGTATGCCATGTTGTCGTTGTCCCTGATAAGCCCCACAACTGGGTTGTCATCTGCAAACTTTATGATGTGTTTTGTGCTGGAGCTGGAGGTGCAGTCATGAGCAAGGGTGTATCAAGCTTTCCAAAAGTGGGGGTGTTCTGGGATGGGGAAGTCAAATTATAAATACAATCATGACCAATTAATCTGACAAAAGTGGGGGGGTGGAAACGCGTTTCAGCAAAAGTGGGGGTGTTGAACACCCCCCACCCCCCCATGTGCTACGTCCCTGGTCATGAGTCAGCAGCATGAAGAGCATTGGACTCAGTACACATCCCTGGGGGGCACTTGCGCTTAGTGTGATGGTGTTAGAGCTGGTGCTGCCGTTCTGGACTGTCTGGGGTCTTCCATTAAGGACGGCCAGGATCCAGTTGCAGATGGAGGTGTTCAGTCTGAGCAGGTCCAGCTTACTGATCAGCTGCTGGGGGATGATGGTGTTGAATGCTGAGCTGAAGTCAATGAACAGCATTCTCACATGGGTGTTGTGGTGTTCCAGGTGTGACAGGGCCAGGTGGGGTGTGAGTGAGATCGTGTCGTCTGTTGACCAGTTTGCGCAGTATGCAAACTGCAGTGGGTCCAGTGTGGGGGGGGGGCTGATTCTTGATGTGGCTCAGGACTAGCCGCTCAAAGCGCTTCATGATGACTGGAGAAAGTGCTACAGGTTGGTAGTCGTTGAGCTCTGAAACTGTGGACCTCTTCAGAACATGTCTGATGTTAGTGGCCTTGAAGCACTGTGGGACGGTAGCTTGACTGAGGTAGGTGTTGAAGACTCACTCAGACGTCAGTCAGCTGGTCAGCGCAGGCTTTGAGCACATGGCCGAGTACGTTGTCTGATCCAGCAGCTTTGCGTGGATTGACCCTGGCAAGAGTTTTTCTCACGCTGGCTGCAGAGAGTGACACCACTCAGTCATCTGGTGGGGGGTGGTCTTCTGCACTGGCTCAGTGTTCTGTGCCTCAAACCTGGCATAGAAAGAGCTGAGTGCATCGGGGAAAGAGGCGTCAGTGTCATGTACAGACAGTGACAGTGCATTTGTTGAAGTACCCCGTCACTGTCTCAGTGTACTCATTTATGTCTGTGTGTTGGCCAGTGGTCACTCAAAGCAGTCTTGCAGGGCTTCAGTGGCTACCTCTGGCCATGTTCTGATCAGCTTTGTAACCGGTTTTGCTCTCTTCAGCAGTGGGCTGTGTGTTGGAGTGATCAGTATTGTGGAGTGGTCAGACAGTCCGAGATGGGGATGGAGGGATGCTCTGTATGCTGATCTGGCATTTGTGTATACCAAGTCCAGTATATTAGCTCCTCTGGTTGGGAAGTCGATATGTTGGTGGAATTTGGGTAAAACAATCTTTAAGTTTGCATGATTAAAGTCACCAGCAACTATGAAAAATCCTTCAGTGTGGTGAGACTGCAGGTCGCTGGTGGCCTCGTACAGCTTGTGTAGTGCCTCCTTAGCATTATAATCAGGGGGAATCTACAGTGTCACAATAACAATGGCACTGAACTCCCGTGGCAAATAATAAGGTCTGCACTTCACTGCCACGAATTCCACCAGCGATGAACAGTGTTCATACCCGTGTTTCCACACCATTCTGTGTTGATGCAGAAAGCAAGCTTTTCCAGATCTGCTAGCGTCTCTATCTGCACGGATAGCAGTTAGCCCTGTTAGCTGAATGGCTGCATCGGGGCTGTTGTCGTTCAGCCAGGTTTCAATAAAGATGAAAACACAACAGTCCCTCATTTTGCGATGTGCAGCTCTCTGAAGTTGGATGTGGAAGTTTGTTAGTAGGACAGATGAAACAGCCGGCCTGGTTGGGTTAGCCTTTCGTTGTTTGGGTTAACCAGGGTGCCTCCCCGCTGACCGCGTTTCCAGGCTCGCTCACACCGCTTGTGGCGTCTCTTAGCTGGGATCGACAAAGCAGGCAACTCGGGGGTGGGCCCCATGGAACAGGCCAAGCTTACAGAACTCTATTGTCAGAGAACCTGCGGTCAAGTTCTTGTCTTTAACTCTTTCGTTGATTTCCAGGAGTGTGCAGCGGTTTTATGTGAGTCTTTGTACGTCTCTCACACACGTATCAATGACCGAAAAGACTACAGACATAGAAAGAACCACAAAATACACCTATACAGGATCCAGAGTAGCTGCTGTGCTCATGTGTGCGCACGCAGCGCTTTATGTCTCCGCTGGTTTTTGTGGGGGTCAGACATTCCATTACATATGGACAAAAGTAATGGGACGCCTGAAGCCATCAGAACACCCATGCTTGTGTGTACATTGTCTTAAACTGCATCTTATAGATGGACTTAGTTCTATCCAGAGGCAGACTTTATTACTTAGGTGAAAGTACAGATACCACTAGTCAAATGTTACTCCAATACAAGTGAAAGTCATACAGTCAAATTTCACTTAAGTCA
>JBBIGA010000016.1:1070221-1089355 GCA_037576975.1 Alestes dentex
GTCTCTCTCCATAAAAATGAAACTACCTAATAAATTAGAGACTGTTCATTTTTTTGTAAGCCAGCAAACTTACAAATTCAGCAAGGGATCAAATAATTATTTCCCTCACTGCATATACCTATTACCAAATTTGATTAGTAGAGGCAAGAGGGCCATGTAACCACTGTGTAGGAGGATAAAGGCAATTTAACAAAAATCTGAGATTCTTATTTCTGGTTTTAGCAATAAAGCTGTGACTCTGCCTATAATTCACTCATCAAAAGGGATGCCCATCTTATTTGAGAAAAAATTCATTAGAACCATTTTACTAATGGTTCAGCAGGTTTTTCAACATTTCTGCACTATTCAGTCGTTCAGATTTGAAAAAAGTTTTTCAGAATTGTTTGATAAAAATTTTTTACTGTACACTCAGAATTCTTTGCAGTGGGGGTGAAACAAATATAATGCTGAAATTAAAATGATAGTAAATAATAAATAATAAAATAGTGGTAAATGTGAATATATATGCTGTTTTTGTAACTGTTCTGCTTTAGAATACTCTGCATGTATCTCTCCATCACGAATGGACTTTAAAAATATATTTTATGCCAAAACCTTCTGAAAGCAATCATAAACAATGTCTCGAACATCAGGCTGTGTATTTATAATAATTTATGGAGCTTTTAGACATCTATACATCTGGTTCCATTCATCACCACTGTGAACAATTCTTAATCTGTACATTTCTCAGGACTGAAGCATTTTACAACAAGCCATACAATATGAGTGTTAATATCTTCACTACTTAATTAGGAAGAACTTTAGAAAAATCAGCTATCTTGCATCTGTTCTGAACTGTGTTGGCATTGATTGAATTCTCCTCTGTCCTTGGTTGTTCACTCTGTCAGAGTACTAGTCTGCAGTGATGTTCTACAGCTGAAATTCAGGTTTTGTGATCAGCTGTGCCATGTGCCATGTTTTATAGAGGATTCTGAGAACACAGTTGGCTGCATGGGAGGGAGGGACAGTGGAATTATTCTCCAGCACCATACCAGCCTTTTGTGCCAGACGTTGAGTATGACTGAACTGCATGAAAATAGGTAAAAAAAGAATGCAAAAATAATGACAATACTAACCAGTGCAATAAACTGTAATTTGCAAATACCATTATTACCTACAGTATTTAACTTGTATCACATTGTGGTATGCTCTTGGGGATGAATAATTCCAGTTGTCCCACCCCTTACTGTCTAATCAAGAAATTCTTGGAAATTGTAAAAACTACCGGCAAAGCAATTACTTGTAATTATATGTAGTCATAAAAGAAGCATAACGATGATGACCATAACAGCAAGAGAACGTAGCATTTGGATACTGCCTGAGAAGTGTGTGTGTGTGTGTGTCTGGGGGGGTCTTGGGGGGCTCATTAGGGATCAAGGGGGTGGGAGAACTAGTTCAAATTTATTGCCTGTGTCAGCTGTGTCAAATTTGGCAAGCTCAAATGGTCAGCTTGCAAATGGCAGGGGTAAAACTGGGGGTCAGCAGACCCTGTAATAATTAGCCATTTATATGGCCTGAACACTTCACTAGCAGGGAAAACAAATACACAATCTACATATGTTTTAATTTTACTTGTGTAACTGCTCACCTATGGACTATTATCACTGCCCATGATGTTCCTCATAACCTGGTGTGAAGTGGCCAGGGGTTCTTCATATTTGCTCACTGACCTCAAGCTGGGTTTTGACAGCAACCCAGATTAACTGCATTGCACCCTCATCACAGCGTGTAGGAGTGGATATCCTGATGCCGACCTGGTTGCACAGTAAGGAGAAGCTCCAGCCTGTTCATTTCTCTTTTTTCAAGTCTCTCTCTCTCCTTTATCTTTTCCCTCTCCTCCTCAAACACACACCATGACACACATTCAGAGTTCATTTTCACATAGACAGTGGACCACCCACTTTTCCAGGATTCGTCTCTATTTTTGTGAGGTCAGAATAGAGTAGCCAGTTGTTCTCTATGCCAGTTGTATTTTACGATGTGGTTTAAGCTGTTAGACCACCAATCGACCTTTCACTTGTAGCTCACACTGGGTGCTGGCAGCAGACAGCTAGTATCCAAAGGCCTAGAACAGGCAATATTGAGAATAAGAGCAGCACAAGGTATCAGGTTTAACCTATCAAGTCCTCTCTTGAACAAGTTTATCAGTGTATGATCCTTCATAGCACTGCAACAAGCGCCTGGGATTAATGGAATGGTCATTGAAAAATCAAATGTACAAATAATTTTCCCTATATTAGTGATGTAGTTGATCTGCTAAGGCATGTTTGGAGTCTAAACGTTGCTCTTTAGTTTAGCACTGGTCCTCTGAGGCTAATGTAGCAAACAAACACTAAACAACTGTTTATTTTCTCAAAACTTCCCTCAAACCACTTATGGCTTATGGTGAAGGCATAATGGCGAAAGTAAGTTATACTGCATCCTAAACCTCATCCACAAATCTGCACCACATCATTTGTGGATGTGGTTTAGTATGCAGTATAATTTACTTTGAGCTAAAAATGGACAAAATGTAATTTGTATAGCTGAACACCTTTTAAACTATTGCATTCACAAACTGATCTGAGTCAGTCATACTGTCTCTTAAACCACATCTACAAGTCTGATGCAGCTTAATGAAGAGCTGCATGAGGTATGAGCAGGTTGAGAGAAGATTTTGGGGTATATTTGCTGGTTGGCTCCAGGGCTAAACATATTTTACCTATGATCTATATCTCTAGACAGATCAACAACATCCAGGTTAAGTGGAAAATTCTGCAAAATTTAAGCATCCCAGGCTTTTTCCTTGCCCACAGTCTTTTGAATGTTTTCTAGATTGAACAAATCATTAAGTCTGTCTCCAATCAACACATGGATGGCCAGCCAGCACTGTCTGTATCATTATGTCACCATTATGAGTAATAGCTGGATATATAGGATGACTACAGTAGATCGGGTTATGTTTAATAGTTGGCTTGTTTTAGAATCTGGACGTGGCTGGTGGAAATGAATGGTTCAACACCTCCGTGCACTGTCGTCACATGTCAACACGCTGACATTGACGGTCTGCACCCAAACAAGAATCTTCGCCCACTTGTCATCTCAGCATCTGAGTCTTTATTTAAAGGGATACCCGGCGGGTGTATTCTGAGCAGCGGGGCGAACAGGGCTCTTCTAGCTAGGCCGCTGTTGCTAGGTGCCTGTACACGACTCAGCATCGGGCTATTTCCACTGTGGAATTAGCACCAGCAAAGCTGGCCAAGACACAAATAAATGAGATCAGGTTGCCAGGTCTTAGATCTCACCGCCACTTTGTAAACTAAAGGAGGGAGAGGAAGAGGGATGGAGAGAGCTAGGCAAATTGCGTTTCATTAGAACAAACCACCTATCACTTAGTATGGGCAAGTAGGACTGTATTAATATAAAATTTCTGGACCAAAAATTATAACCAGTTCTCTACTGGCTGAGACCAGAAAGCAATCAGTTGCCTTTTTGCAATAATCCATATTATTTCTGCTGGAACAAAGCCTCCAGAAAAGTTACTTTTCAGAAGAACAATATATTATTGTAAGTAAACTTCAGTGTAAATTTATTTTGGACCATTTCTGTTGGTCTGATCGTCATGAAATTTGACTTTTCATTTTCAAACTGTTTAAAGAAAACATTAAAAATTGAGGTGTGCAAGGTTTTATTCCAACAACAGTGAATTATACAGAGTAGTTACTGTAGGACCATTAAATATACTATGACATAAAAAATTGGGCATGTTATTGTAAACTCTTGCATTTGTAGAAACTCTTATCCATATCAGCTTACAATGGTAGCATTATGAATCTTGCTTAAAGACTTTCACCAGGACATTCCTTTTTGGATGTGGAACTGAATCATCAATATTTTGTGTAGTGGTGGACAAAGTACACAGAGTGGGAGGAAAGATACCACTATGTCTAGTTGTATGTACTCCTAAATGTACTGATATATCCTGAATAAACTGGGCTGTTTTTGCAGTATTGCTGCCATGTAAGGACTGAATGGATTAGGAAGTGAATGGCAAAATTTGGAAGTTCAGGGTTGAAAAATTGGAAGTTCAGATATGGTCCATTCAGTGAAGCATTTATAATTAATTAATTCAAAAGTAGTGTATTGCATACTTTTATTTTAAGTATTTTAAGCTATCTTATAAATGCAGTTACACAGCTGCCGTTCAAATATTTCTATAAATCTTAACTTAAACATTAATGTAATCAAATCAAACATAAAACTAAAGTCCAGAGCATGGAGGGATGGAAACATTATAGCAGCTCCAAAGGCGGACCAACTCCATATGAAAGTCTATGTATCTGAATGCAGTGTCATTAAAGTCCCTGTTGGTGTAAAGGTCAGGCGTCTCAATACTTTTGTCCATATAATACGGACAAAAGTAATGGGACGCCAGGCCCCCGCGAAAACCAGCTGAGACATAGGGCACTATGAGAACCAAACGTTAACGCGCGATAAAATAATTGACGCCGTTAACTCGATAATTATGCGTTAACATTAATATATATGTGTGTGTGTGTGTGTGTGTGTGTGTGTGTGTGTGTGTGTGTGTGTGTATGTGTGCGTATACATATATAATCAACCATACATAGCCTCCAACAAAGGCTACAAGGGCACCCTTGACATCCTGCTGGGTCTAACTAAGAGGACTCCAGACTAATGTGTAGAACAACAGCAAAAGCTAAATCTCCCTGTCCCTCAGCACACACTAATTCCAGATCATCAGCTTGGCACTCTGGCCAGAGTTAATTGTCTTACATTATCCTCTCACTGTATGCCTAGCAGGGTGTGGCTGCCTAAATGCCCAATGCTCATCACACAGGGACCAGTCTGCATATGCTGTATTGAGCATCTGTGAGGATTGGCTGGGTCTAAGCTCATCCCAGGGCTGGGGCGGGGGACTGATTCTCGAAATGTGTGTGATTTGCATAACTATGGTGGGCTTTTGTGGCCACAGGAAATTGTTTTGGGACATGGTTGCTGATTCAGTACTTTAAAATAAACGGAATAAAATATGCAGAACACAAGGAGGGTAATAACCTTTTTACAGCGTCTTGAACTGGTTAAAATCCAGCACTTTCCTAAATCAGTTATGTTGTGCACCCAACACACAACCTGTCTTGCACGTCTTTATCACATCTAACCATTCACACCCAAACCACATGAGTCTCCGGGGGCCCGATCTGTTCTTAACAAAATACAAACTGATGGGTGGAGAACATGTTGCAATAAACGCCAATGCTATTCGTCTATCACCATCCCCACAGAGATGACCTGTTAACAGCCATGCCGAGAGGAAACCTAAAGGACTGAATAGCCAGTGAACTGGGAATCATAATGCACCTGTTTTCAGAACACTGTTTTCTAAGGATTCCCAGAAAATTAACCTTTATCTTTTCCAATTTGCACAAAATCTAGCATTTTTCTAAGATGTAAGCCCATCGTGCTTAAAGATCCCATTTCCATCTGTTCCCCAGAGGTCCACTTATGACATTTGACTTTATTCACCAAAAATCATCATAATTAATTTTTACATTAACATTTCCCAACCTGTCTATATCCTTTACAATTAAACAGGTAAGTCTTTAAGACTGAGATGTGCAAATTAGTCCTATTCTAATTGGCAGCTCTGCAGTGTGCCTCATTCAAAAAATGACTGTCATGGACAGAGTAAATAAAACTATAGGTCAAATAGGCAGTTATATGTAAATATACGAACAAATTTTAAATGGGCTATTTTTGCTACTAAGTTTGCAGTTATAAATTTCATTTAGGAAGTGCTTATGTACTGCACTAAAATTTGGTTTTCAGTGACATGGGTCATTTAAACCTGGACTCCCAGACCACAGTTGTGGTGAGTGTGAGGTTGGTATGTTTTTCCTGTGGCTGTGAATGTAAGTCTCACATTTTCACACTTTTAAAACAAACAAACGCAAAGCTTGTTTCACACAAAGCTTACATCACTGCAAATGTGGGGCCAAGCTACTCACTGCCCACCAGCACTGCCATTACAGCCCCTCACATTAAAGCCCACTGACATACAGTATAAATAGAGCACTGAAACCGACACTAAGCAAGAGGAACCAGTTGCTGAATGGCTAACACAGCATTTTCCCTACATTCAGTTTGATCACACCGAAATGGGGATCATGTAGAGTGTTTTATGCCTGGTACACATTGTATGATTCTGGGCTGGTCCCAGACGAAAGATGACACCGGTAAAACAGTCATGGTGATTTCTTTGGTCGTGGCTCCTAAACAGTGGTCCTATGTCGTACTGTGAGAGAGGTTCAAAGACGGCCGTCATCATGGCAACCAAAGAGAGCTTGCGATTGTTTTCTGACAATGTCAGTAATTCAGGAAGACCATATCACAGTGTGTGTGCTGCTACGACCTACGTCTACTGACTAAACAATAAAAATGCAACATTAAATGATGTATTTATCAATGCGATAATCCAAACAGCATGGCGGTAAAACGAAGGAACACTGATGCGTGGTACACCGGGATGCCGCCTCTTCTTTGGATTTTCTCCACACACATTAAAAACATGACTACCATCTTGTTCTGTTAACGCAGTACCAGCACAGACTGATGACATGTACTATCTTGCATCTACACACCTTCACACACAGCATCGAACATCTACAAACCTTCATACACACCATCACACATCTACATGCCTTCATACACATCACACCTTCATACACATCACACCTTCACACATCATCGTACCACCACACACCTTCACACATGCCATTGAACATCTACACACGTTGTACACAAGTTTATTAGATCCATGCCGCACAGAGTGATTCGTGATGATCTTGTGCTGATATTGCACAGGCTGTGGAAAGCATGAAGTGTGAAGATGTGCTGTAAAGACTGTAAAGTCAGGACTATATGACATCATGGCACATCAAACAAAACAAAATTGAATGCACAAATTTCTCATAATTTCTGATTATGGTTTGATACCTTATATTAATATTTATCACAATGCCAGCCCATGTCACTTTCCTGCGTACACAGATTATTTTCTTGACATCTCAAGAGATCAAAACTTTGTTTTCTGAAGATCTCAGGAGAATCCTCCTGTTATCTCGAAAAGACTATGTTGTGATAATGACATATAAGTCAGGATCCTGAGAAAACTCATTATCACAGTAGATAAAAGAAGGAAATATATGACCCATATGAGTGACATAGTACAAAGGCCTCAATTCCTCTTAACATTTCAAGACTTTGTGTGCTAAAAAACAAAATGCTCATTTTAGTGACCCGGGATCAAATGGACCTTGAAAATCAAGGGCCCACAAGGGGCCAAGTGCTAGTCCCAGTGCCATAAAACTTGCATGATAACACTAATTGCTGGGAGCCCTCTGCTAAACATGCATAGGAAAGCGAACATCCTGTTAGCAATGTGTCGTGAGTACTTGATGTTGATTCCGCATAAACTAACAAAAGCTCTCTGAAACTCCTCTGATTAAAAGGCTCCATTGTTTTCTTATTAGGGGCCTGCCACGTTAGCAAAAGGTGTGACGGAGCAACACCGAAATGTAAGCGCTCAGCTTAGGCCTCCAGCAAACATCCCCCCAATACCCCCCCACCAGAGCACCACAAAGCTTTAAACACAGTGCACCGTGATGAATACATCACAGCTGATTTGGGAGGGCGGGGGATTAACTTTAATCATCCGTCAAAAATTAGGTTTAGGGGGAAACAGGTTTCAATGGTGGTGGTGGTGGTGGTGGGGGGGGGGGTCAAGCCTTAATCTCAGCCCACATCACTCTCACACAAATAAACATCTTGCTTGCTGGTGTCTCCACCTCATCCTTCTTGGCTTTTATGAGACAACTGCACAGGTATGCTGGCCATGCCTGGAGGAGGCTGTGAGGCTGTGTTTAAGGGGCTGACACATATGGCCTGGTTGGCCCTATATTCTTGGAATACTCTGTTTTATCATAGTCATCTGACAGAAAACAGCAAGGTAAACCATCCTGGGTCTAGGGGAGGGATCAGTCCAGTAGTCCAGCCAGCTAGTTATTTTTTCCACCTGGATTCAGACAAGCCACGCCCCCTTGCGTTAGGATTGGCTAGCAGCACCTTTGTCCTGTGCTAGAACTCTGGACCTGGCAAATACCCCATCTGGGGCAGCTGGAGCCTAATAATTAGGGAGTTGTTCCTGTGATCAGAAGGTCTGACCTACCGGTTTGGGAATTAGTGAAAGTCCCTCCTGCTTCCCAATAGGCTCCTAGCGTTCCATGTCCAGAGCTGGGATTAGTTGTTAGGGTGCCTCCCAACCTAAAGGGGCGGGGTTAGGCGGAATACGGGTGGAGGCTAAATGAGTGGGACACGAGCAGTGCAAGCACATCCCACTGATAGCCAGGCTCCTGTAATAAACCAGGGACTCTGACACTCGTACGATGGGACCGTCCCAACTCTCCGGGCTGCGTCTGGATGCATTCTTTTATGATTCTGCCTCCCAAAGTGGACGTATTGCCACATCTTGTTGCGCCTGAGGACACTCAGCCCCGGACAGGCTTTTATTAATAGTTATTTATGGATGGTGGAGTGTGCACTGAGCAGTAGCAGAGCGGATACCGTCACTGGGCACTTTCAGCACAATGTATGGGATAAACAACCGCTGCTTTTACATGTGAGTTGGCCCCAGTTTGTCACCATTGCTGTAGTGTGTGGAGCTGACAGTGCTGATAAAAACGCATGTTCTTGCTTCTTTGCAGATCATTTCACTTATTCGTGGTGTGGTGTCACGCACAGGTAAATGCTTAAATCTGCTCTCATACTTTTACTCCCCCCTCGCTTAAGAGACTGAAGTATGGGGGAATCAGCATGAATGTCATAATATAGCCTAATTTAAGCCACAGTGCGTTTCCCATTCAGTGCTCTGCAACGTGTGATCTTATTTTTTCCTTCACATTAAAAAGGGGGAGAATCCCCCTTCTATTAATTTTAAGCAGCATGTGAGGCAGCAGGGAGCGCTGTCGGACGGGCTCAGCCGGCGCCAGCTCCGGGTCTACCAGCTGTACAGCCGCACCAGCGGGCGCCACGTCCAGATCCAGGGCAAGAGAGTGAGCGCCACGGCCGAGGACGGCAGTGCCTACGGTGGGGCATTAATTATGCACGTTTACATGACTGATATTGTTACTGATCGTGTTACTGATACTTTAAACTACTGGCTCATGTATTGACTCTCAACTACTATTGACTCTCAGTAGTTTTTGGTATAGTTTTGATATTATTACTGAAAGTATTATTGATATTACCAGTTATTGACTCTCCTCATCTACCTAAATTAGTATCAATTAAAATATAACATTGCTAGATTAGCAACACAGAGAGATATATTTATTTGTTTATGTGTTTATTTACTATTTTAAAATACAGTAGAAATGCAATTCTGGTCTTCTGAAGCCACCAAGCATCACCTTGAAATGTCAGTTAAACATCTGTCCAAAGCTGATGTTATTTTTAAGAAATTATCCCTCAGCATGATGTCATTGTACATCATTCGGAATTATGCCATTCTTTTTTTTTAGTACTAAAGCAAAACAGCAATATCTAGCCATGTAAGGGTTAATAAGGTTAAAGTGGGTGTGTTGGCGGCAACAAACCACTAAAATGTTCAGAGCAAAGGGACCTATAATCTTGCCCTGGAGAAATGCCATAAATGAGCCACTTTGGGTTCCCTAAAGAGCCTCCCAATGCATGCGTCTTTGGAGAACCATTTTTGCAAATGTGATGTACGAATGAAGAATCATCAAAAGTTTAAGGAATCTCCAAACAATGTAACGGTTCCAGGAAGAACCCTTGTATTGGTAAAGAACCATTAGATGTTCTTCAGACTCACAGACCTGTTTTTCAATCATGTTTCTTTGGGGCACCAACACCATTGTAGTGAGCAGGAGCAGAATCAGGAAGCAATCAGTTTAACTGGACATTAACTCACATTAAGCTTCAGTCAAGATAAGGCCTCTTTGAAGTATCTGATTGATTGGGCTATTTGTAAAGGCAGGACACATCTAATTGCTTTCATTTCATGCTTTGAGATGTGTTAATTTACACCCCCCCCCCACACACACACACCTGAGAAGATGCTTTTGATTAGGCAGTAGGCCTATTTGTATTTCAGTGGATGTAACATAACACTATTTGCTTCAGAGAACACTATTTCAACCCTCTGTGTACTTGTGTATGTGGCTGGGCCGACAATAAACTCTCTTGAATCTTGAATGTAATAAAATCAGTTTTAGTAAGTTACGAAAAAGCTAAGGTTTTATTGGAAAACTGAGCTCAGTGTTGGGCATGTTCAATTCTGTAAATAACATAATGGGAGTATTTTTTTAAATGTGGCCCTGAATGATCTTATTTATACTTTTGGTTGTGCTTCTTTTCCAAAAAGTGTATTTCTGTTTGGTACATGCATTTGTGTGTCCATCTGAATTTCACTTAAGTGAAACCAGAAAGGGTTCATAGTAGGCTTGGGAAGATTCACCAATTCGAATCGATATATCGGTATAAACATAAACGATGCAGTTGCATCAATGGGAAAAGTGCACATCGGTTAAAATCTGAAAAAACTTGAGATGTATTGTGTTTAAAATCTCTGTATCCGTAAAACCGATTAATGGCCATAAGTGCAATTGCATGTTTACTTGCTTTTCAGTCTCACCACGTTTTTTTTCGCCACTCTGATCCGTGTGCTTTCTATGTCAATGGGCTGCCGTTTGCCCATTTGGCCATCTTATTTCACGAAAGTTGGATGCGCGGGTTTCTGCACAGATCAAACCCGCGCACCCAGCTCTCACAAGAGGGCTTTGGGTCAGAGTGAGCGGTGATGAGCATGGAGGAAAGAGAAATACACTCGCCGGCTTCTTACAGGTCTGCTGTTTGGCGACATTTCGGGTTTTTCAAACAAGATGGAAAGCTTGACGGATCGAATGCTATCTGTAAACTTTGTCGTGCTGCAATTAAGTACACAGGGAGCACAACAAATCTAGGTTCTCACCTGAAGCGGCGGCATGGAGTGAATGCGACCGAGAGTTCAACCTCCCTTTCGCATCCAGCTCTCGCTAGCACCAACGATGCTGCTAACAGAATAACTGGTGAGCAGAGTATCCCAGTTCTTTTTCATGCCCCACTGGTGAATAATTCTGCCTGTTCTACAGCAATAACCAAAGCCATCTCGTTCTTTATTTGCAAAGACCTTCAGCCATATAGCGTAACAGAAGATGAGGGCTTCCGAAATCTACTTAAAGTCCTAGAGCCAAGGTATCAGATACCCGATAAAAAAGGTATTTACTGACAGACACATCCCTGTGTTATATGACAAAACGAGACGAACAATATTCCACTCTTTGAGCAATGCTAAGAGAGTGGCAATAACTGTTGATGGCTGGGCATCCCATGCCACAGACCTGTATGTCACCGTCACGGCACACTACATTGTTAACGAGTGGAATTTACAAAGCCACAAACCAGAGTTTTTAACATGGCTCACACTGGCGATAATCTGGCATCTTTATTGCGGGATGTTTGCCTTCTGGTAACAGCAACCTGCCATACTGAATGCCCTGCTGCCCAGGAAGTTAAAGAGGGGAGAGGGCCTAACCAGCTTGACAGAGGAAAGTGAGGAAAAAAGTCCCGCCATCTCAGTGATTGCTCCCATACAGGCTAAACTCCACAGGCATTTTTCTCATGATGAAGGCGATCTAGAGGACATTACTGAGATAAAGAAGACATTCAGACTGGATTTTTCTGACAGGTACTCACACCTCACAGACCTCCTAAATTGTGCGTCAGCCCTTGACCCCACTTTAAAGACCTTACTTTTGTGGATGATGTTGACACCAGAGACCTCATTCTCATGAAAGTAGCAAAAGAGACGGTGAAGATGAATGAAAAGGTGATATATGCTACTTATGATAATCTCTCTCTCTCTCTCTCTCTCTCTCTCTCTCTCTCTCTCTCTCTTTCTGCTATTGGTTATTTAAATTTCCATGTATCACATTCAAATTGTGTTCATTTTGGTTGAAGGAAATCTAACAATGGTTATACGGATTATCTGTGTTTGTGTAACTGCTTATAGAAGATCATCAGTTTAGGGCTCAACTCTTTTAGTTGTTGCTCCAGTTCGAAGTGTGAAGCACACTCTAGAAATAACAAGTAATCTGTTTATCTGTACAGCAGTCTGAACAAATTTGAATTGCATTCTGCACTTATCAAGAACCACCACTGCCTTGAGTGTGGGGAATTGTCCCATTGTGCCTGTTAATTGTAAAGCAAACAATAGGAATAAAGAATGAAAATAAACTATCTGTGCCACTTTGAATTCCATAATATAATTTTTTGCATCGAATCGGATCGCACCGTATCGCATTGTGTTCAATCAAATCATTTTGAATCGCACTGCATCGTGGTAGATGGGAGAATCGAATCGTATTGTATCGGTGGCTGCTTAATATTAATGTATCGTATCACTGAAAATGTAACGAGAGGCGAATTGCATTGCCTCAATGCTGAACATTCACATCCCTAGTTCATAGTGTGATGTATGCGGGACTGGTTTTGGTTCCCTAAAAACTTACAATGGATGTGTTTTCTGAGATGTTTCAAGAAGTTTTGACACCTCCACATAATGTAAAGTTTCTTAAAAGATTTCTTAAATTGGTACAGAACGTTGTGTTTTGGTTTTTTAAGCTTTTTAAAAAGGTTCTTAACACACACATATGTCAAGGAACAAAACAACTGAAACATGGAACTCAACAAACCCTTAGGAGTTTGTGGAGGATCATAAGCATGTCTGTTATTCCTATATGCTTATTAAGTGACAGAACTTTCTTGAGTCTAATGCTGTGGATGTTTTGCTGTGTTGCAGCTAGGCTGTATGTGGAGACGGATACGTTTGGCAGTCGAGTTCGGATCAAAGGAGCAGAGAGTGGCAGATATTTGTGTATGAACCGCAGGGGAAAGCTGGTGGGGAAGGTATGTGACAAACTCTTCTACCTGTTGCCAAAAGTAGAGTATGCTGTCAAGGTACATGATGGTAAACCTAGAAGTAACAGTGGAGAAATCTGAAAATGTTTGCGCGTGTGTGTTTGACTGGCGAAAAGCTGCCAGAACTGAGGAGGATGTTCCTTTCATTTCCATCTGTGCTGGTCAGATATCAAGGTGCTATTTCCTTCAGGGAAGTGGAAAAAATGTCTTCAGCACTATAGGCTTGCCATGAAGAAAACAGTGACAGAGTCAGATATGGTCAATGGAAAATTAATAAATGATACATGCTGAATTTCCTGCTGACAGATACACAGGGTGATGTGGTACCATTATTGGTGAATAATTAAAAGGAGCAAAACACTTGCTATCATCAGGCAGCCTCTGATAAGAAACTCTGACCTCTGCAGTCAGAGATAGGAACTGTCCTCTTAATAGATGGCTTTTAATCATTGTGAATTGTAAGCACATGTATGTTATACTTGGATGGCACAAGTAGACATAAGTAGATTTGGTCCCATATTAGCAATATCAGTTACATTTTGCTCTCCAGTTTGGTTTCAGACCTGTGAGAAACACAGTATGCATTAATCTTATTCACAGCCCACTGTAGTTCAAATTGTGAAATAGTAACACTCTTATGAATCAAGGGTCCTAAATGGTTCTTGACAGTTATAGCCAAAACCTTCAATTATTATCAAGTCTTCACATTAACTTTAGTCTCTTTACGCTTGTTTATCAAAATGGTTCTATAATGAACCATAAGTTTAAAGTTCTTTCGCGAACCAATTGTGGTTCTTCAGCACCCTTTTTTTCAAGTAGAGGTTCTTTAAACTTTAGGTTCTTAACACTCATACATCTCATTTACTCAAATTATTCTTGAATGAACCATCGATTCAAAGATTCTTTTGAGCACCAAAAGTATGTAGTGCTGTGAGGTTATAAGGCATCATGGTTTCTTCTCATAATCAGAATATCTGTTTGTGATGTACACTACCAGTCAAAAGTTTGGACACATGATCTCATTCAATGTTTTTTCTTTGTTTTTATTATTTTCTGCATTGTAGATCAAGATTGAAAACAAACAAAATGATGAACACATGGAATTATGCAGTAAACAATAAAAGAGTTAAACAAAACAGAATATGTTTTGTAATAAGGTAATGATGGACTGTTGTTTTTTTACTTAGTTAAGTGATTCTTGCCATAATGTGGAGTAGAACTGTAGTCGAAAAGGATTACTAACTGTGCACCAACCCTAGCATCACAACTGATGGTCCCAAACATTTTAAGAAGGCAAGAAATTCCACGAATGAACTCTTGACGAAGAACACCTGTTGATTAAATAGCATTGAATAGCACCTCATGAATTTGTTTGAAATAATGCAATATGTTTTCAGTATTGTAGGCAATAATAAAAACAAAGGAAATCGTTGAATGAGAAGGTGTGTCCAAACTTTTGACTGGTAGTGTATGTAGCGTGGTACATACAGTGATCCATACTGATGTTTTTCCCACAGACCAGTGGTAAAGGCAGGGACTGTATCTTTACAGAGATCGTCCTGGAGAACAACTACACAGCCTTCCAGAATGCCAAATATGAGGGCTGGTATGTGGCCTTCACCAGGAAAGGAAGGCCTGTAAAGGCCTCCAGAACAAAGCAGAACCAGAGAGAGGTCCACTTCATAAAGAGGCTGCATAAAGGACCCTTACCCTTCCCCAACTCGGACCAACCCAAACACTTTGAGTTCATCAGCTTCCCCCCAGTGCAGCGAGCCAAGCGCAACAAGAAATCGCACACGGCTTCCTAACGCTGGGCACGACAAAGCTACATGACTGGTTTATAACTAATAACAAGAAAGAAGAGGCAGCTTTATTTTTTTATATTTTCAAAGTTAACGGACATAAAAATGCCCCCAAAACACTCAATGGACACTCGTAATAAAGGGGTGACTTGTAAATATGTTAAGTTAGTGAAAGATGTTTATATTTAATAAGCTCAGACTGTTTTTGTGTGTTGTGTGAGCGCTTTGTGAAGACATGGAGAGAGACTGAATTCTATAATATTCAGTAGTAAACAAGATAAATAAATTACATCTCAGCATTATTTAGCAAGGGACGCCTTAAACAACAAAACTAAAACAACAAGACTTTAACAACAAAACTAAAACTGACCACATAGTCTATGGAAGGTTTAACTTTCAGTTATTTGAAAATTAAGTAAGCAAAGGCTATGATGAATCCTGATGTGCATACATTCGCCAGACTGAGAAATATTATTTAAATTAATCTTATATACAGATTGCAAAATGTGAACACTGTTTTAAATCATGGCTGCTAAATGGTTTACCAAAACCTTTACCAAAACCGTTACATTAAGTTAATCACTCTCAGGCATCTCATTTACAAAAATTTTGCAAATAAAGGTTTTTTAGAGAACCAAATATGGTTCTTGAACATCACTCAGATGAGGATAAAACCACAGCCAAAGCCTTCAGTTTGAGAACTACTGATACAGAGTGCATCAGTTTTCCTTTGATAAAAATTCGCACAATTAACCATGCATTTTCGAAAACATCAGATGTAAGATTTCTGAAATGTAGGATCATCCTAAAATAAAATTCTTCTATAGATACACTTCCTTGGGTCAATGACTGGTGGCTGGTTTAACCTTCTGGTTGACTCTTATCACAGGGTCTTGTTTCTGCTTGCACTAAATGCAAAAACTTTAAAATTATAACCTGCCAGATCAGGTGTGTTCAGTTGAATTCCAGTGGAAGTACTAGGATCTTAAAAGAGCAGGACTGAAATAAAATACCTTTGTGCAATACAAGCTGGCAGCAAAGAAGACCACAAAAATAGCTGCAAAAATGACATTTTACCGCCACCCCAAAGGTGGTCAATTAGTGAAGAGAGATTTGGGGTCTTCAGTTTGCTTCTTTAGTTGTTTAATGCCATTTCTGAGACTTTATGAACCATAGGGCATTAATGACTTCAGATTGTTTCAGCTAGACTTATCCGTCAATACAGTCGAAGTTGAGTCGACAAGTCGTTTGGTGACATCACACAGACGCAGCGGAGGAACAGGCGTCCAATAATGAGCAACTTTTATTAAAGTTCTCTGTAACATTAACAGTGAACATGACAATTAAACAAAACAAAAGGAAGGCTAATAACCTTGAATTTTCTGGTAAATTTAAGTGCACAACAGAAAGTGGGAAGAGCAGCCACTCAGCGTCCTCTAGACTGGACGACTCCCTGCAGTGCCAGTGTTGCCAATTTAACGACTTTCCAGACCCCCTTAACGACGTTTTTTTTTTTCCAAAAAGCGTCTAGCGACAAATCTATCGACAATTTTTGACAAATCTTAGCTACTTTCTGTACAACTTTGTCGTCAATATTTCCTGCAGATCATCCTGAGACCCAGCCTGCTCTGCATCCGTCTCTCCAGGCGCTCGGTAAAGGACTGATCTGCGCATGTGCCTGCAGTATGACGGTTACATCGACTGGCCAATCATAAACCTTTCTTGGTTGCTCTCCCACTCACAAAACAAGTTGTATTACAAGCAAAAGAACTTATATTTTTATGCAAAGTAAAAAATACATTTCTCTCAGGTATATAACACAGATTTTTCTTTTGGAAGCCACACACGAACACTGTCTCTTTCACCTTCCAAACCTGCTTTTATTCCTTTTGAACAAGTAAACACACACACTGACACTGAAATCAAACTTTATTTGGTCCTTTATTGCACAAACCTGTAAAATAAATACATTAAACAACGACAACCTATATCCTACATACTTCCAAAAATTCCCGAAAAGGATGGGAGTTTCTACCAGAATAGCTGGCTGAAACCCTGGTTGGTTGTGACAGCAGGGCTTACTGGGGTACTGTTAAACAGATTTTTAGGCCAAGCTGTCAGAGATTAAAAAGCATGCAGCCCCCAAAAGCAAAAAGGCCAAGCCATATAATCAGGCTACCCAATCCAAATTGCCCTTAAAAAAAAAAACAGACACACTGAAGCAGGCAGAGGCAACCATTGCTTTGGCTATTGGAGATCACTGCGCTATTTATCGTGTGACCATATTGGTTTAGCATGCAAGGCAGCATTCCCTGATTCCAGTATAGCCCAGAATTTTCGGATGCACCGCACCAAATGCACCGAGATGATAAATGGTGTTTTGGCTCCATACTTTATTCAAAGGCTGGTGGCTGATATTGGTGACAACAAATACCACCTCCTGCCTGATGAAGTTACAGATGTCAGTGTTTCCACATATCTTAGCGTTTGTCACATTTTCTTATTCTGATTCTGAGAACGGCAGCGCAGCGTAATGTGATGGCGTAATTTATATGCAAATTAGTGTGTGTCGTCATCTAGCGACTTTCTAGGTGAACTTCAGCTACTCTCTGTAGAAGATATTTGGCAACATTGTGCAGTGCTAGCATCACTCATGTTAGCTAGTGGATGCCATTTCAGATGGCCGTGCATAACGCTAGTACTTTTATTGTACTTTAACACCAACTTGCAGATTGTGCAGGTCACCTTGCTGTTTGTGTTTGTGTGGTCTAGAGTGAAGTATCTCCATAATAAATGTGTGTCTGTCTCCCTCTGCCTCTGCTGCCATATCTCTCATCTTGTTGTGGTCTTATGTTTAGATTCTCCTCCACGCACCAATATTACCGCCCATTTTATAAAGGGACTATAATAATTGGTTAAGTCAAGGGTGCATGTCAGCGTAAACCATTCAGAGGTGGAGATTGCATTGCGTACACAAGCGCGCGCATAGAGAGAGGAAAAAAAACACAGGACTTGTCGTCGATTTCTGCCTCTGGCGTCGACGCGTCGACAAATGGGCTTTTCTGTTAATGCTCTAATGAACCGTGTTATCTACAAAACCTCATACATGTAGAGAGAGGCTGCTACTGTTTGTAGCTATGCAGCCTATAAACAGTATAACACAGTGCTACAAACCGCAAGTGTGATTACTTCAGTGCAGATTGTTGGGTGGGTATTGTCGCAGTTTGCACAACGGTAATTGGTGTTTAATTGGTGTTTATCATCATTTGTTAGCTACATTAGTTTTGTGGCTCCAAAGCAAAGCTAAATCACACTTCAGACACCAACTGTGTCTTGGTTGATCTACTAGTTTCGGTCTAGTGCATTAGAAACTGGGTAAATTGAGATATGTTTAACATGCATTTTTTGTAAAGTTAAAATCGGAACTGGAAACCCAGAATTCCCAGATCTGGAATTCTGTCAGAGTGTATTGTGTACTAGCAGAAGTATCGTGGCTGGTAAAGTCATAGAATGAGTCAAACAGGCTTCCTTCACATTTGTAAAGACTGTATATTGCTGTACATGCAATAGTGATTCATTTAATGGTGGGAGCAAACTGACTAAGTAGTATCCAACCAATTCTGAACAAACACTGGGGATTGTGACAGGGTAGGCTAAATTACAGTTTTTTTTAATTGGTTTGGTACTATTTTCATAACTAAAGTGTGCATTTTCAAATCTCTTAGTACAAAACTCACATTTGATCACATTTGTAACACCACTAGTCATTCTTTCAAATCTGATGTCATGATTTCATTGTATTTGCACATATTTTCATTCCACTTAATCATTGTTTCAGAACACATGATCATTGTGATATATTTTGAGAACATTTGCTTTAATCACCCAAACAAAACAGTAAGATCTTTTTTCAACTTAGTACTTTTACCAATCATTTCATTCAGGAGCAAATAATACAAGGTAAGCGTTTCAAATTGTCCTTGGTGATGAATGAGTGTAACTGAACTGTAAAACTTTACACAGCAAATATTACACTTATGTTCAGACATAAAATTTTTTTTATCACTTTTACACAATTAATCAAGCCGGTCATTAACATTGGGTCATAAATTTTCATCAACATCACAGTGGATGTCTTTGTTGTTCAGGCACCGTGGGAAAAATCTCCTGGCATGACGAACCCAGGCTTGACATTGCTCAGCAGTTATATCACCACAAGCTTCACACATGGCTTGAAGAAGGGAGACATGCTCATGGG
>JBBIGA010000016.1:1099103-1114184 GCA_037576975.1 Alestes dentex
ATCTCTGTTTGTGATTCGCATGTTTGATTTGGCTCAGGTTTTACGTCGGATGCCCTTCCTGACACAACCCTCTGCATGTATCCGGACTTGGGACCGGCACAAGGAATCACTGGCTTGTGACCTCTTATGGTTGCATTCAACCATTCATGGTTGCATTCAACTATTCATGAACCATTTCATGAATTTCTGACACAGCGTAAATGGTAGTGAAAAATGTCATAACTGGAGATACAAGATTTGTTCCAACAGTGACAAATAACTGGTACTTTTTTATTTACAATGTTAACATTTCACTTAATTGTGATAAAAATATTCAATTATGCAAAGTAATAGAGGAGAGCATATTACAAACAACCTCAGGGTAAAATGTATCTGGAACTTTTTGTAGTTATACAGGACAAAGGAGAACATGTTTTTGGTTTTCACATTCCCATAACATTGGCTATACATTTCGACAGTGATTGTTCGGATGTTACTTAACGTTGTGCTGAAGACAGTTTTCATACCATTTAAACAAAAGTGTTTCAGCCTCAGTGTGCATCTATTTAAGTCACAGAATTCACACTTAGTTTAATCACTAGTTAAATATATTTGGAATGTGAAACCCTGAAATGTGTGCTTTGAATATTATTACTTTACCACACTTTTATTTTGATGCATGTATTTTATGCATTTACATTGGAATGTTTCTCTGGTTCAAACCACAGAATTAAATGCATTTTGTGGGACTTTACAAGGCTTTTTAGCGACTGTTAAAACTAGCCCCTCAATCTACTGCAATTAACCCCAGTTATGGAGTAAGCACTCATGTCACTTCTGGCTGAATTGTTCATAAATGGTTGGTGCTGGAAACAAAGTTTCAGTTTTTAGCTAAGGTTATATTAATCCTGCTTAAATACTTTACTCCATTAAATGAGTCAGCATTGTTGTTGCTTAGAAAGCATATTCTTATAACAAATGTCACATGCAAACACACACACCCATGCTCTAAGGGCCCGGAATGACTCACCTCCTCTTCACACAGATGAGGACTAGAGCTAGAGATCCAGCTAAAACTAGCTAGCAGGTGGTACAATGACAATGGAGTCTTCTTTAGTGTAAGCATGCTCTGTGGGCCAGTCAGTGCATATGTATGTGTGTGTGTGTGTGTGTGTGTGTGTGTTAGGGTTTGTGTGTCATCTAATGCGTTGACCCAGGCTATATTTAGTGCCCTTTCTGGTACCCGATACAGAGCCAACACCTCATCTGATTGCACAATTGCTAGGCCTGTGGACCACCCTCCCCCTCGACTGTGTGATTCCAGCTAAAAATATCATGCACTGAGAGGCGTGACCCCTAACCATTAACACTCAGAACTCTTCTGTAACTAAGCTATACTGGTCTGCATTAACTAAGAGCAGCATCTGGCAAAGACAGGATGACTATCCGATGGTAATGGAACCAAACATGTCTAGCAAAGATTAAACCAAGGCGAGGCCTAGACAAGGCAAGGCAAGTTTATTTATTGAGCACATTATCATACACAGAAGTATTATAGAGATAACATGAGCATAAATAGAAACGAAAGCAAGAAAGGTAACTTAATGTAGAATAAAAGTAGGATTTAAGAGTACTTAGAATAAGTTAAACGAAGTTAATAAAGCACTATGAGTTAAAAAGCATGAATTTTGTGCAGATCTTACTGAAAGCAGTGGAAAACAGGCCAGTTTTTAATTTTATTTTAAACCTGGAAACAATTAGGGCTGATCTGATGTCCATGCTGGTTTCAGCAGTGGACAGCAAAATGACTAATACAACATCACCCTGTTAGAAAAGCATTGCAATAGTCAACCCTGTAGGATATAAAGGCATGGATCTTCTTTTATTGCATAGTTAGTTCATAAGGAAGAACGACCTAGAAAGATAAAATCACACTGCCGCACTATTGCATGTGCTAGAAATGAATGCAGACCATGAAATATTCAATCTCAGAATCATCACACTCATTATATTTTCAGTTTGAATGATTGAAGCTTCACTACAAACAAGTATCACTGAATTCTACAGAGGAGCACTGGCTTGTCCTGCCTTATTAAACTACACCATTTTTAAGCCGACTTCAGACGTCTTCCCGGGGGAATATGGTGTCCAGGGATCAGTGTTGTGATGATTTTAGACCATATGTGTCTAGTGTGTCATGACAGCCCAGTGTTTTGCACTGCCACTAGGTGACAGCACTGTACCAATAAAAGGGTTTGTATACCATTTATGGTTTAGAAACGAATTAAAGAAACTTTTAATGCTTCATGTTAGGCTGTTCATTAACAGCTACTTATCCCCTTTTCAAATGGAGAAATTGATAAAGGTGTGACGTCATTTATTCTTGACATGTGAACACATTAGAGTTGTTACGTATAGTGCCCATTAATGAAGCATGTGTGGATCATGGTGCTACCATAGGATACAGACTGCAAAGGCATTAAAGGGATAATCCAAAGATTTTTCAAAATGTATGCAGAATTCAGTCACTGAAATGTGATCAATGTAAGTCAGTCAGAGTGTGTTTGGTGTGAAACTGTAGTTCATTGGTAAATGGAACCAGGAGTCATGATGTCTACAGTACAAATTATAACCATTCTATTTACTATGCAAACACTCTAGTGAACCTACATGTGTCCTCTGAGTTTTATATATGATGTTGGATGAATGGATAAAATAAAGATAAAAATGAAAAACAAAATCCTAGGAGATATTTGTCTTACAGTGCCCTACATGTAAACATCCAACATAGATTTTAACCCAAAATTGTATTTGAAATGACTGTGAAACAGTGTCTTAGGCATCTGTCAATGTATGAACTATTTCATATAATAACTTGATGTGAAGTAGCTTGGATGTCTGGCTCCTGTAAACCAAGGCCATAATTATAATACATTTTGGGGACACATCCCCCCAATGTTCCAAATTGCTTAAAATCCCCCAAACAAACTGAAATATGATATTTTTGGCAACTACATGGTCAGCAACTGAGCATGGCCAGCAAACCCCCAATAGTATTGTCTAATATGTCAAAAATGAGCTAAGCAGTCTAAATGCTACCAGAGATGGTAATTTAATAAATGAGCTCATCATCGCTTATTGCTTTGCATGAAGGGCCTTTAATTAATTAAGTTGAATTAAACTGAAAAGCCTATCACTGAGCAACAATACCACATTCGCTATTTTTACCTATGCTCATGAACTGACTTCTCATGCAGAATGCCCTTCACAATTCCTTCAGTGAACCTAGCTAATTTGACTTGTTTGAAAGGGTACTCAGCGCTGACCCTGACTGGTCAGAGCAGGAAACGGCGGTTATGATTAAGGCCTGGAGAGATGTGGGGGAAACAGAGAGAGGACAGAACACTTTTTTTAAAAAGTGAGAGAGTGAGTGATGGCCAACTTCTTCAAACTATGCGAATAATGACTGATTATTTTCCCACTTCTGAACCTCTGTGGTTTATGGGTAATTTTAAAAGCTTTTAATTTCCTGTTGAATGTGGAGAACTTGTATGTCTGTGTGTGTGTGTGTGTGTGTCTGTGTGTCTGTGTGTGTAAGAGAGAGAGAGGGGGATTTGTGTTTTTGTTTTCACAGCATGCTGTTCTCAGCTTTTGGGGTCATGTGTCATGTAGGAGTTTAATGCAGTGCTCATTTCCTGGACTAAGCTAAGATAGAGATCAAAGCCTCTCTACTCCAGCCTGTCCCCTTCCAAGGTGTGGACACACACACACACAGCCCACTCAGATTTTGTGCTTTTTAACTCCATGCAGCTTTCATGTCATCAGCTGTGCCTCATCTGGATCACATATCCTTCATTACTTTAGCTCATATCAGTATCCTCTCTGCTCTGACTGGAGTCTAATTCTATTTTGGCTCACTGTGACATAACCATGCTGGCATGTCCCTCTCTTTATTAAATCTCCTCTGGCTGTAAATTCAGATACCGCTGGCCCAGGACTGGATCATTAAGCACTTCTCCAGCCATACTATCTACTATAATATATCAGAGATGCTTACAATTATTAGAGTTTGAGATACGTGGTCCAGCCAGAGTGACTCTCTTCTGCCTATGATAGCAAGTCTCTCTGAAAATCTCACTCTTACTTCTGAAAGAGAAAAAGAACAATGTTGCAAATCAATCAAAATGTTTGTTGTATGAAGTTCTTTAGTTTTCCTCCGGAGATACAAGACTAGTGTTGCTAATGGGAGTGTAAGAATGTATATTATTGTGTTATCTAGAAGAACATTCAAGCTTTCAGATGGCTTATAGCTATACCATGTACTTTTGTCTATTTATTTGAAAGATGATGACATTGTCTATTTATTTGAAAGAAGATGATCATTCCAGCTAAATCTAGCTTTAGCTGGTTTTGGATGATGTGAGCCAAACTTCGGTGGTCTTTCTCTAGGTTCTATTCACGTGGAATAGGTGAAAACAATCTTTAATTCAACTGATTGAGTTGGTACACATTGGTCAATCTAGTTGTTGTGGCATCCCTGGTCAGCAGCCGCTAGAGGCCGCCACGCTCAGTCGGGACTTTTATTTTGATTTAGTGTCTGTGTCCACCAGATTAAAGTTTAGTGTGATTTTGTACAGCTGTCTGGTGTTTAAGTTAAAGTGATTATCTGTCCTTATTGGTTCTTGTCTTAATCATATATGTATTTAGTCCCTGATGTAGTAGATCCCGGGGTTAGTCCACCATCACATATATCTAGGTCTCCTCGGTTTCAGTTCGTTTTGTGTTTTAGCCCTTCCTTGTGTTGTGAATAAAGTCTAGTGAATATGGAAATCTGCACTTGCGCCTCCCTTTCTCCTTGGAGACAAGCTTTGTTACAGTTAAGATGCTAAATATCCAACCAAATTAACTTCAGCTTCAACTTACCAGTTTAACCAACTTCATGTCACCAAAAAATTTCAGCATATACAGTGTCAGAAACAACAAATTAAAGTCTATTTCAGATTATTTAACAATTAATTGTGGTTTGAAGCTGATGTGTGATTATTTAGGTATTAAGTTTGCCCGATGCTAATTGGTGAGGTCCAGTTAGCATTCCATCTACATTATCTCCATAAGTCCGTAGTTCAAATTCAAAACTAAAAACAAGTCTTGGCTGATCCTACTATGTTCAGGCTGAGGATAAAACTGAGCACACTTGATTTTATGCTGGTGCTGTTTGAAAATGTGAAGGAGGCCACATGTTCAGCTATTGTTAAGTTGAGAGGTTTTGGGTTTATTTCTTTAAATTATAGGCCTGCCTAATTGTCCACAGTGAATTTGTGGTTTTGAGGGTAGTGGGTATTAAGCAATGGTGGTTTAGTTCTATGTCGATCTCTTATGGATTTGTCCTTGGTAAGGGTCTTCACTGATTGTTATTATTAGTGGAAAAGAGCCGCAGGTATTAATAGTGCTTTTTGTCCTGGAGATCGAGAGAGAAAGACAGAGAGAGAGAGAAAATGAACATGTCTGATTTTTTAAAGAGACTAGTGGGGGGTACACTGCAAATGACAGGATGTTTTTATTGTATTGCACCAAGGGCACCTCTCAGTTTCCCTTTCCTCATCCACCTAGCACTTATCTGAGACCACCTCCCCCACCCCCCATCCGTCTGTTCATACGTCCCTCCTCCCTCCTTTCTCACAGCAGAATGTGGCACCGAAGAGAAGAGTGAAAAATTGTCCTGTCCATCATTATCTTGAAAATGGAAGAAAAAGAGATATATTTACTGCAGTTTCCCATCCCTGAAACTTCCTACAACACTCACACACACACACACACACACACACACACACACACATATCATTATTCACTTAACCCAACAATGCTATCTTGACTAAGAGTAAAAAAAAAAGCTACTCATGCCCAATAGCAAGATGTCTAGCTACAGGTAATGCATTTGTTGCCCGGTTAGCATTGTTGTTTGCTCAGATTCTGTTTCAGTCAAGGTCATTTAGTGATAAAAAAGTTTAATTTAACACTTTATTCTGCTAACTTGGACTCATTTAGCTTGTAGGGTATGGAAAAGGTCATGTATTGAAGTTAACTTATTACCTGAATTTACCAAATGTAAAGGTTTGGATGTCAGTTTTGCCTTTCGGTTGACTTACTTTTGGGGATAATTGTGTCAGTTTAATACTATTTTTAATTTGAGTAAATTCAGTTTTTCAGCATACATACTATATTATACTGACCAAATCGGCAGCTTCAAAACTTTCTCTTGAAACTTTCTCCAAACTCATTTTAGGGCCTTTTTTTTGGTTGTCGATAGTGAGCTGAAGGTGAGGGTGATGGGGGTAGGAGTGGGTGGTGTTGTGTGTGAGATTGCCTGCCGTCCCTCTCTGCTCTTGGTCGTGGTTGAGGAACAGCGGGACAGTAGCAGTCATCCCTTAGACATGCATTTCTCTCCCAGTCAGGGGCCTCCTAGTTGAATGGATGAAATTACACCAAATTCTCCCGTAGTTGAAAATACCGATCCTACCTTATGGTCTACTCCCCCTCTCAGCATACAGAAACATAAATCTCTCTGTCTCTGTCTGTCTCTCTGCATCTCTCCTTTTTGTAGCACTTTAAGTGGCCCTTACCCTATTTTGTCCTCACTCCCCCACTGAACTGAATTGACGCAAAACTGGTGGCGTCCCAATTACTGTCTGCTTGTAGAATAACACACACTGGTGTGTCTCTTGGCCTAACATACACACCCTCACTCACACCCCTGCTGCAAGTAGATTGCAGGTATTGATGCAGTACCATTGTGTCTCATAGCTCAGCGGGATAAATAGTTTGGGCAGTTTGGGCGTAATCGGGGCTCCCTGGGTGGAGAATGCTTTTATTGATCTCCTCTTCCTGTATTCTCTTGCAACATCACACAGTCCAGACCAAAGAGCCATGTCTCAAAAAATCTTATTTCCACATACAAGCCATTTGCTGGCTTAATTGTGCACATAATTGGTGTGAAGCTGTAAACCTCAATAGGCAGCTCTCGTCTGAACCCTTACAATCACAGTTACTGCTCTCAATAGCAGAGTAGTCTTATAATAATGATAATTTATGAGAAATGCTCAAGCCATAAAAATGAGCAGAGAATTTCTGTGGAAAGTGCAGATTCTAAAGTCTCAGTCAACACCACATCAGTGTTTATAGGTATAAAAGAAGATTTTCTATTACGGCTGAGAAAAAGTTAGTATTGTGAGCTCAGTCTGTGTTTGCTAAAATAAAAAAGCACGCTTGTGCACATTTCAACCCCACATTTCAGGACTGTTTAACTGAAAGTACGTGCAGTTTTGTGCCCCAAGCAGCCTGATTTTGTAATAATGTCCCTTGTTAAGAACAGGCTATAATACTTTATATTTATGGTTTACACGGTTATATTGTTTTCAGTCTCATTGTGTGACAGCAATCTGATTGGTTGCCATTCAGCTCATTTGCATGTAGTTTCTCCAGAAGGTAAGTCACATGAGTATATTGGTTTATAGTTTATGACATGTTCTGTTATCAAAAAAAAAAATGCACCAGGCAGATTTGATGAGTTTAGGTTCAAAGTAGGTATAGCTAATAAACTGGCAGCTCTGTGAATACTGAATCAGAACAGTGTAAGCTTCCCTTGGAAGAGTTTGTGGAACATGACTATTAATAGCCAGCAACCAAATTAGCTCTAATGAGTGGCACCGTGAGGACACTGTGCTTGAGAGACACATCTAATGTAACAGAGCCTGCACTTTACACCGTTAACTCTCTCACACTCTCGGCCCACACACACATTACTGTATTATTATCTCTATGGCGCTTTTCAAATAAACAAACGCTGCCAATCTGTGAGTGGGGTCAAAAGTGTGTTTCTTCTGGGGCTGTAAGACTAACATCTAATGCCCCAGCAATTAGCAGCACACAAACTGCATGTGCCTTGGCCTGGAGTGCAAGATCCATATTTTAGGGTTTTTTTTAACTATTTGCTTGGTTTTAAACTGCACAGCCTTTGGCTACAAATACAATGACAATGCATGTGGCAACACTCCAGAAAGTACTTTTCCACACTTTTATTGGGCTCAACACAGCTTCCTCCTACTCTCATGAGTCTCCCGTCTCCCTCCCAGCTTGGGAGTCACCCACCCTGAGTGATACAATCTGCAGATAGATAGCATCACAAATCACAACAAAGCATGCCCTAATTCCCGATGGTATTCCTCCCACACCTGCCGCCACTTCACCACAGTCCAACTCCTCCTTCAGCGGTGACTGGTGCAGGAACACCCCACCAGTCTACCTTCAGCTTCTCCCAGCCCTCCAGCAGACACCGGCCCTCCCAGGACAAGGCTCAACCTACCTCTGTGGTCGGTTGTACTTCTGATGACACCCACTCACGACAACCCGACAACACCCACCCAGTTGTCCACCAACCCAACCTGCGCCACTGTGGTTTGCCCTGGTTGACACAACAAAGCGTCCGTGTTCTGATGTTTCCGTCCCGGCTTATGACACAGGTCAAAGTCAAACAATGCCAATTGTCCAGCCTATCACTGTTCCACCACCCCAGCTTCATGGTCTTCAGGTGCAAAAGGGGCCAGTGGTCCATGAACACCTTGAACCGGACTCCCCATAGATAATCCTTGAACTTTTCTACTATAGCCCACTTTAATGTGAGCAACTCCAACTTGAAGGCACTATTATTTTGGTCATTCCGTTTGGCATCATGCAGACTCTGACTGGCATATGCAATCACCCCCTGCACCTGAAAGAGCACAGCTCCTAATCTGTTGTGGCTGGCATCCGTGTAGAGGCGAAATGGCAGGGTGTAGTTAGCAAAGGCCAGCACCAGAGCTTTAAGGCCCCAGTCCCCTTCAACAGGCCATGGAGGGCCCCAGCCTTCTTTGTGAATCCCAACACGAACCGACGGTAGTATCCCACAAATCTCAGGAACGACCACACCTCCCTAATGCTCATCGGTCGCAGCCACTCTCTCACCACCTCCATCTTCTCAGGGGCCATGGTTACGCCGTCTCTGCTGACCACATGGCCCAGGTAGTGAACCGCATTCTGGAACAACCAAAGCTTCTCGGGCTGTAGCTTAAGCCCATGGGCCTCCAGTCGATGAAACACCTTCTCGAGGTGTAATCAGATGAATAGACAATCACATCATCTAAATAAATCAATAGATAGTCATGTACTTGCTCATGCACACCTTTGGAATGTTGTTGGCGCATTACACAATCCAAAGGCATCCTTTTGAACTGGTATAGGCCCATGGGCATGGAGAAGGCAGTCTTCTCTTTGTTGGCGGGATTAACCTTCACCTGCCAGTACCCGCTAGCCAAGTCCAGCGTCGGTCCTCATGGGAGCACACCAAACAATGGCAGCGGCCGTCTTTAAAAAGGGCATGTCCTGCTCCCCTTGGTCTCATTCCCAGAGAGCCAGCCAATCACATATGAGGGGGGGACAAATGGTCCCCGTTTTTGTCCAAGGGTGCTGCCTGAGGGACAACACATTTCAAAACAAAAGCACACCAAAAAAGAAAACACAAATACCAAGAAAATACAAGGGAAAAAAATAACAAACAAAAACACCCTCTCGTGTGGGTCAGGACACACGCCTATATCATCGCACCTTAACCTTACACTTTAAGGTCAAATAGACTTGCTTATGTGGTTTCTGACACTGTATGACACACTGTTATCTAGAAACATGGATCAGTCTTGCATAGAAAAAACAGCTAAATATACTTTTGTATATTTGGGGAGATCAGGGTTTTTTAAGCATTTTTTTGTGTTCCATGGACCCCCATGCTCCAAATCTTCAAACGTTAGACATGCTAAGCAAATACACTACCCACCCCCAAAAAAAAGTCACCACCAGGATTTAACTAAGCAAATAGGTATAAGTCTCCCATTGGATAATTACTGCATTAATTATTATGTTTCAGCTGGCAACAAGTTATTTAAGCCTAACTGATGCAGTGAGTACCTCTCATTTTTACACAACCATGTCGGAAGACACAACCTGTGGTCATGGAAAATATGTTAAGATTAGGTTAAGAACTGCCCAATGCATTTTTAAAAACTGGAAGAATAGTGGGGTACCATCATCTTCGAGGAAGAAATGTAGTTGGAAAAAGAATGAATGATCATGATCAGCAAACACTTAAACGTTTGGTGAAATCGAATCATAAAAAAAACAACAGTAGAAAAACAATAGAGAATTGTTTAATAGAGAAAGTAAGAGCATTTCCAAACACACAGTGTGAAGGGAACTCAAGGGTTTGGGACTAAACAGCTGTGTGGCTTTAAGAAAACCATCAGTGAGGCTTATCAGTGAGGCTAATCGCATAAAAAGGCTTCAGTTTGCTAGGGAGCATAAAGATTGGACTCTGGAGCAATGGAAGAAGGTTGTGTGGTCTGAGGAGTCCGGATTTACCCTGTTCCAGAGTGATGGGCGCATCAGAGTAAGAAGAAAGGTGGATTGATCAATGCACCCATCATGCCTAGTGCCTACCGTACAAGCCTGTGGGGGGCAGTTGCTACACTTGGTCAGGTCTAGGTTTAGCAGTGCTATGTGCCCAAAGAATGAGGTCAGCTGACTACCTGAATACACTGAATGACCAGGTTATTCCATCAGTGGATTTGTTCTTCTCTGATGGCTCTGGCATATTCCAAGATGGCAATGCTAGGATTCATCGGGCTCAAATTTTGAAAGAGTTGTTCAGGGAGCCTGAGCCATCATTTTCACACATGGATTGGCCACCACAGAGTCCAGTCCTTAACCTCACTGAGAAGATGTGCTGGAGAAGATATTGCACAGCGGTCCGACTCTCCCATCATCGCTACAAGATCTTGGCAACAAATTAATGCAACTCTGGATGGAAATAAATGTTAATATTAAAGTTTGTGATGGGCGGTGTATTTAGCTTCTGAAATGACAATGCATGGTTGCATGATGTATGTTATTAATAAGTGGATAACTCATTTGGGGTATGGGCAATATGGTGCTATTTTATTCTTGTCATGATAAATTGTCATTATTGGTACAGCACAGAAGTTATTGAAAAAATATTGAAAAAAATCAAAGGTAAAAATAAATGTAAAGTAATTCTTGAATATTATAGATTACTTAGCAACTATGGGTGGGATATGAGCTTCCACTACTTCTTCACTACAATAGCCTCATAGCTCCAGTGCAAAACTAAAGAATCGAACCTAGGACATTAAACATGTCTTTGCTGATTGAGTACACCTGGACTGAGGGGAAGCAAAACTATTCCTTGAATCCTGGTAACCTGAATCTATTGACTCCTTTATGTTTCAGCTAAAAGCTATTGTTTACACAATGACCCCATGTTTAGATTTCAGCTCATCAAAGAAAGAGCAGTATGTCTTCATGCAGGGCACAAGGACCTCCTCTCAATCACCCTCCTCATAACAGATCACACTCTTTACACTCTCTGGCACCATGGTAGCTCTGTCAGGTACAAAATGAGTGTGAAAGTAAAGCCCGAAGTGCTGTATCTGTAACAAGTGCGACCATACGCTAATTAACAAATTAATTACTGCAGAGAAAACGGCTATGTGCTTTCAAACTCACTTTTTTCTCAACTTCTCATCACCTCCCACTCGCTCTCTCTCTCTCTTTCTCTCTCTCTCCCTCTCAGCATGTAATGAGAAGATGTTAATGTATATGGGTTGGTTCTTATGATTTCTACATGGTGTCCTAAACTAGGAACTTGCACTGTGTCCTGTGTGCCAGTCACTATCAGGCTCTCAAATGAAATCAAATAACTCCTCAAGCACCATCAGTATGAGTGTGAAGCATACCGAGCAGAAACGAATTCAGCTGCCTTACAGCTAATTTATAGAAAAAGATCAACTTCTGCAGGTTCTGATCACCCAGAACGTGTAATGTTTGTGTGTGTGTGTATGTGCGTGTGTGTGTGAGAGAGAGAGATGGAAAGAGCAGTAGTGGACATGAACAGTCTCTCTCTCTCTCTCTTTCTCCATCTCTCTCCTTCCTCCCCCATCACATTCTCTCTCTATTTTGCTCTCTATCTCATCCTCTATCTATATCTATTTCTGTCTCTTTTTCACTCTCTCTTTTCTGTGTCCTCGCTCTCTCCCATAACTGTTAGCAAAATAAATGTTTAAATAAACAGCATGTTATTCTAAATTGTATTGTTAGTGTTCTGTAAAATTACAGCTGTTATTTAAAGTACATGCTATCTGGTTACTTATTGTTGCTGTTTTAAAAAAAATCTGGTGTGCATATGTGTGCACTGCAGAGTGGACCACACAGAGCAGTGCTGCTAAAGTTGTTTAAACTATCAGTGTTGCTGCTGGACTGAGAATAGACCACCAACCAATAATATTCAGCCAACAATGTCCTGTGGCCAGAAACTGACAACTAATGAAGAACTAAATGATGTCCAACATAAGCTGTGTAACATCAGGTGAACTATCATCAGTGTCTTTATATCAGGATCAAAACACACACACATACACACACACACACACACACACACGCACACACTGCCATGCCAATGACACTGCAGTGCTGAGAATGATCCACCAACCAAATAATACCCACTCACTGCTGGTTCTGTGACCACTGATGAACAGAGTAAAGAGAGCTGACGAATGAGGTAGGGAAAAAGAGGGACCACAGTCTATAGCTGTAAACTGCAAAAGGCACCTATATTGTCAGTGTAGCTGATAAAATAAACAGTAAGTGTAGAGACAAGGTACCTAATGAAGTGTCTTGTCAGTGTATGTATGTATGTGTTTTATATATTATTGTATTTTATATATACACATTAATCATTACAAAAATGTAAGAGTGAGATAGAGGTTGCAGAGCAGTATTTCTTATTCTGTGCCATCGCTCTGAATTCTAAAATCAAAGCAGATGAACTCATTTGCCGCCAATTAGCTGCTGCACTTAAACTCAGACTCACTTCCACAATTACAGCTTTAATAGAAAAGCCTCCCAGCAGCTTCAGAGCGATCCCCAAACACCCCTAAGGCCAGATGGGACACGGAAAAGAGGCACAGAGGGAAACAAGAAAGCAGAGGAGGAGACAAGATTGCACGACACACCACTGGAGCAGTACACATTATACACACAATGTCTACTTGGAAGGTGAAGGTTAGTCACATATGGCCATCCACTTTTGAAAGTGCTACTAATCAATGTCATTTGACAGCTCAGCACTCCTGGAAGAGAACTTTAACTCTTACGTTAGTTAACAAGTACCTGTGCTGGTCAGTAATAGGGGAGAAGGAGGATTATTCTATCCACCCACAGACAGTGGGACCAGTCGTGCTGTCTTGTAGCACCTTTCCACTGGCACAAGGAACCGTACCGTACCAAGAACAAATGTTTTTTCATTACAAATAAAATGACCTGTACCTGAGCTGTTTCCCCTTCACTCCCAAAGAAGGGCAGGCACGTAGGCAGACAACCATTTTAGAACCAAAAACAAAAGGCACAAGGGCCCAGGCAGCCTCTTGGTAGTATCCATCCTGGCTGGCGCTTCACACAGCCAGGGTGGCCCGGGTGGGTCCCACGGGTACCTCGCCATGTCCTCCAGGATGGAACCCCCTCCGGGGAGTCCCTCCGTGTCCTCCAGAATGGAGCCCCCTACCTGGAGCCCCTCCGTGTCCTCCAGACTGGAGCCCCCTACGGGGAGCCCCTCGGTGTCCTCTGGGACCAAGCTCCATCCGTGGAGCCCCTCCATTTCCTCCGGGATCGAGCTCCCTCTGAGATCAAACCCCCTCCGGGGAGCTACTCCATGACACCCATGTCCGAGTCCCCTCCAGGGAGCTCCACGGGAGCCCTCTAAGACCCCAGTACCCCCCCTAAAAAATTCTGGGGGAGACCCCCAGCCGCACCCACCTTCCAAGGGCACGCTTCCAGCGTGCTAGGGGGTCCTGGTCCCCTCCAGGGCATTGGTGAAGTGTACAGCGGCGTCCACTGCTATGCTACCTGCCTTAGCCTCCACCGCTATGCTATCTGCCTTAGCCTCTGTCACTATGCTACCTGTGTTAGCCTCCGTCGCTACACTACCTGCATTCGCCTCCGCCGCTACACTACCTGCCTTAGCCTCCGCAGCTGCACTACCTATGTTAGCCTCCATCGCTACACTACCTGCTTTAGCCTCCATCGCTATGCTACCTGTGTTAGCCTTAGCCGCTACGCTACCTGGGAATCGCCTGGGTGCTGCCACTGGGAAACGCCTGGGCGCTGCTACTGTGAATGATTCTTTGGCTGCCTGGCCTTGAACCACATCGACGGCCTGGTCGCTTGGGAGTGATGCCTAGTCACTGTGGACTGCTGCTGCTTGGCTCTGGACCGCAGCTGCTAGGCTCTGGATCGTGGCTGCTTGACTCTTGACTGCGATGGTGACTTCATCACTTGGGAGCATTGCGTCTCTGGTCGGTAGCATAGTCTCATCGCTCAGAAGCTTGTGGCTCGGGGGCGGTGCCTCATAAATTGGCGAGAAGGGCTGCGTGGCCTCGTGGAGAGAAACTGGGAGGTCGACAAAGTACAAGCAAGAAGAAAAATGAGGAGTTTTCTAGTATTGTGAGAATACTAGTATTGTGAGAGATGTACAAGCATATCATTAACAAGTTAGCTGGGTTAGGTTTTCATCGCGCTGCTAAACAATGTCATGAAAAAAATTAAAACACAAACAAGACCATAAAAATAAGAAACCACAATAACAAAAGAAAAACTTTCCACTTGTACAACTCTATGGAAGTGGTTTTGGGACAATGGCCAACCATAAACTGGAGGGAGAGAATTGCATTGCTGACACGTCAGAAACACAGTGACCAGGCTGAGATACACTGTGCCATCATGGTTTAGGTACAGCACAGTTCCTGTATTTATGTGAAAATGTTTCTTTGGACTCCCAGCCATTAGCAGCTGTGGCATCACTGGGTGGTGATATAAATACATTTTTTTTTTTTTTTGGGGGGGGGGGGTTAAAGGCAAGTGTTACTCAGATAACTTGGAGAAAAAAGACTATCCTATCTTCCTTAAATATATCCTTGTTCAGGTGGGCTGCATAAAGAAGCTAAGTTT
>JBBIGA010000016.1:1126054-1145481 GCA_037576975.1 Alestes dentex
CGTCTTCTCCGTCGTACCGTGTATTCTCCGTACGACATCATGTACCGAACCGTGACCCATGTACCATGACGGTTCGGCAGGAATACATGTACCGTTACAGTCCTAATATATATATATATATATATATATATGTGTGTGTGTATGTGTGCTACACGTGTCTATATTTGTATTTTTGTATTATTTGCATAGTGTGCTTTTTTATTCTTTACTGTTGTGTGTATCTTTATTCTATTGCTTTTTGCTGCCCTTACCTTTGTACTGTCCCCTTTCTGCCGTAACAACAAAAATGTCCCACTTGTAGGACTAATAAAAGTTTATTTTATCTTATCTCTTATCTTATCTTAAAAAGGCAAACTTTAGAAGATGTGAAGCTATGAGGCTAATGTAGCAAACAAGTAATGGAAAGAAATGTACAATGCACATTTTTACTGTGCCAGTCTCTCGTTGCATTTGTTGTAAGATAAAATTTCCCTGTGAGTCACTGTCTGGGTAGGTGTAAGGTTTAGATCATATGGATTGCTAAACCAACTTGTAAACATGACAGGAGAAGAGACAATATTAACTACACAGCTGTTTTTGTCTCTGCTATGATGACACAGCTGATTAACATGGTCCATAATGCTTTATCGTTCACATTACAAATGTTCTGTGATCATATGAGCCCTGACTACCTCTGAAAGAGGTTTGAGTGGATTACAACGTCTCTCCTAGATGCCTTGCACCCCTTCATGTACCCTTTCATGCCTGTCCTTAGCACTGTCCAGTTAACATCACTCATGACACACGTTAATGCCAGGTTAAAATGGGGCCTGGGATATGTTGCCTATATTCCAGCCCTTTGGAAATAAAAGGTTAAATGAATATCCAAATATGCCATATGGATACGATGAGAAAACTTGTAACTAGGAACATTTGAGGTTAATTCTTTTAGTTTGGAATTTCAGTTCAGTCTTTGTACTTGCACTTAAAGATTATTGCTTAATACTTCACATTGATTAGCAAGAACAGATTGTACTAATTAGCATGAAGCATTAGCCCATTGTGTTGTGTGCAGACCTCTGCTTCTGCTTGGTCTCTTTGAAAAGGCCTGCATTGCAAAAGTGTGACAGGGAATACGTGGCTGTTCATTTAAAATGCAAATGACATTGTTACCAATCCAAATGCGTATTCTAATTAAAAACGTACCGTCAATGTGAAGAAGAGGCAGCAAGGTGGGGGGAGTTTGAGGACATGATCAAGGTCCATGATAATGAGATATTACTGACAAAAAAGACCTACTGGAGCCACACTCCATGCTGACATGGAAGCTAGACCTGAGGGTGGACAACATTTAATAGGGATGAATATTGGCAAGCGATGTGACATTAGTACTACAAAGGGTTTGGTGATGCATCTAATGCAACTAATAAGGAAACAAGCCCCCCCCCCACCTCACCCTCAGAGTAAAGCCCACAGGCGACAGAGTAACAGGAGTGGGGGGATGAGCGTGTGTGTGTTGGTGCATCATGATGAGATGGCGTGTGTGATCGTTACTTGTTCATGGTTGAACATATTCAAATTAGGATCAGGGGAAATACAAATAGTAACAGGAGACTGATTAAATGGCTGGACAGCGAACATGCACACACACACATACACACACGTCTGTGAGGGGAACAGGCATGCTCATATTTGCTCAAATGATCCCATTTCATGGAAGCTTAAGCAAGCTTTTGCAAGTGATTTGGAGAAAAATCTGATTTTCACAGTTTACCATTTAGCCTAAAAGTGGTCAGCTAAAAGTGTTTGGTGTTCAAAATTATTTTTTAAAATGAAGCTACAGGGCCTTAGCTAACAGGTAATAGAGTTTTATGAGCACCATGTTCAAACAGACTTGCTTATGTGGTTTCTGACACTGTATGACCAAGGGCATAGAATAATATCCAGCAACCACTAAAATGTCCATAGCAATAATTCAAACAAAAAAATCTAATAAAACCACAGTTTTCGTTCTGTGTTTGGAACACAAATGATTAAAAGTTCTGTTGCTCTTCTGTGAGTCCCACCTTCCTAATTCAGTATTATATGATTGGCTGTACCGTTTCTTGCTAATGTGTGATTCGCTGAAGCTGTATTTGTCTTCAAGAAGCTCCAAAATTCAGCGCTGTAGTTGTGTGGATGTAGGCGAGAAAGAGGATGTCTATATTAACAATTCTGTGCTGGAAAATATGGAACACATTGCATTTGGCGTTGATTCAGAAAGAGACTAGTGTTGCACAGTTTACTCCAAAAAGTGCTGCTTGTATTGATGACGTGGATGTAGTTTTTATGTAGTATTTTTATGTTTAGTATTTTTATGCTGCTTGTATTGATGACATAGTATTTTTATGTTTAGACGGAAACACAAATTTCAAAAATCATTCGTTCTAAAAGGAAACAGTGCATGCTTAAAAAATGTGAACTCCAGTCAGGTGACATATTAAAATAAAGAATTGCTTGTGTTTTGTTATGATGTTACTTTGTTATTGGTTGCTGGATGACAGTTCCAACCTGTAGGTTCCCCGCATATGTACTATGCACATGTACTTTGATGTTAATGTATGAAAGATGTTAGCAATTGCAGTATTGCTGGAGTAAATGTACTGCTTATGTGTCCCCATAAAAGTCAAAATCAAACCTACGCACTTGTGTATGACATTGCTTTTTCTAAAACTGAACCAAAGAATGAGCATGTAGGTTTAAAGATAGTTGCTAGTGCTGTTTTTAGCTGTTCCACATATTTTTGTCCATTTTTATTGACTTTAGAACAAAACTGAAGAGGTAGACACACTTGACTACATTTGAAGTCATTTAAATTTGGTTTATTTTTGTCAAACCCCTTTGAGGAGATGAACGCAGAATAGGCAACTCCAGTTCACAGTGAGCTAACTGGCGAGGGGAGTTTCAGAGAAGCTTCCAGACAGTTTACTCATGGCCACTTCATTGATGGCATGATATGAAAAACAAAGTAGCAAACCCCGACCCCATGCTTTTGTTATGATCCTCTGCAAATGAAGGACAGATATAGAAGCAGGATGTGTGTGTATGTGTTTGTGTGTGTGTGTGTGTGTGTGTGTGTGTGTGAAGCAGGGGTGGGTGTCAACTCAAGCAGGCTCCCATGTAGCTAATTTATTTACAGATTTAATTAGACCGATTGAGCCCTCACAGTTTTAAGAGAGAGAGAGAGAGAGAGAAAGAGAGAGAGAGAAATATTGCCAGCACTACACTACTTAATTACTCTCTCCTGCTCCAGCTCCCCATTCACCCTCGTCTGGGGAAAAGCTTAATTAAAATCCTCATTATTTTACTTTTAATTAGTTCCCCCCTCTTTTGTTTCCTTTCACCATATGGCCGTGTTCCGTGGTCAAATTAACGTAATTGAGCTAATTAAGCCAATCGCCTTAATTATTCAAAGCCTCTTGATTGGGAGATGGAATCCTTTTTTTCGTTCTTTTTTTTTAACCCCATTCCTCTTTCTCTTTCCTTCTATGACATTCACAGCTCAGTTTAGTTCACAGTTGTCAGGTCTGTCTCTCTGACACGTAGGTCCCCGCGCCCCCTCAACGGGAGCTTGTCATTACAGTTCACACCCGTGAAGACATGTTCTAGAAAGTTCCTATTGGATGAGGACCTGACAGGGCATGCAGCCTCATTCTCCCAACCCCACCCCCACCCCACAGCCAATAGACTGCAAAACACTGGGGGTTAGCATTGTTTTAGGGGTACATGGGAGGGTTAAAGGTCTTATACTTTAATGCTGAATTAGCCTAGCATAGATTTTCTCACAGTAAAGATGCTTTTTATCTATTTGTATACATGAAGGAATTCCCCAATGTAGTTGTTTAGCTAAAAGGCAAAAACTGACTAATTTAAATTAACAAACAAAGCACCAACGTAACTTGCTTCAAACTATGTAGAGTTGTACCATAATCTTGCTCATGTGGTTTCTGACATTGTACGACATACTTTTATTAATAAAAATGAACAAAAATAATTAACAAAATTGAAGCAATCACATGCTGACTCAGACTAGTTTCTTAGCTCTCTTGTGGCTCAACCCAGACTCAAGACTGAAAGTTCTGAAACTTTAGGGTAATTCATTACTACCAGCTGATGTTGAAAATGAATAAAACCTTTTGTTTCCAACCTGAGTCTATGAATTAGCCTCAGCTTTGTTACAATGTACTGTCGCTGCTGCTACGCCATTCCCCCGTGCAGCCTTTATTGTTGAAAACCCTTCACCCTGACAAAACAACCTGAAAAAGCTGGTGAGTCGGTAGTTTGTATAGCAGTTATGCTAGCCAGCTAGCATAATAGCTAATCCAATAAAAAGTTTTAGTATGTTTTAAAGGATTGTGAGCTGAAATGAATACTTCAGTTGGTTTAGCTCAAAACTAAAGACTGCACACTTGCTAAACCAAACATCACAAACTGTTCTTTGAGGCTGTAAACTAAAATTCTCTTCTAAAATTTCGAGTTCCACTTGAGAGTCAATTCTAAAGTCTTGTGCTGTTGCTACGTGTCATGTGACACACTCGACCATTTTTTAGAGAATATTGTTATAGTGTCAGAAAGGAGAAGAAAAAAATTTGTGCAAAACTGATGTTTCACTGATCACTTACTTTTAAAGATATAGAATGCACTTGCAGGAGATTTGCATGGTGTCCTACAACACTGCTCTCTGTATATCCACCCCAAGAGATGCAAAGAGCCTCTTCGGTGTTGAAAATCGCTCTTACCTCTTTTCTTCCACCATCACGCTCTTCTTTTCTATTTCACAGCGTGAGGAGTGGAATCTCAAGCAATTAGACTCATTTGCATGTGTTAATATGATTAATTAGAGAGCATAAACACTTTTTCCATGACAGAAGCCGCACAGCGATCCGTACACCTGCAAAAACTTTTTTTGTTAGAGGATAAAGCTTGTCGGCTAAGAGGCTTTCTTTCCTAGACCTGCTAATTGGCATCTGAATATGCCTGGCTAATTAGTAATATGCAAATTAGGCTTGATTGGTTTGAATGCAAAGTGTGAGCTGGAGCACGGTGGGACTTGATTTGTGGCAAGGTTTTTATTTCCTTACTTATTGAGATATGAAGATAATTGTAATTGTGATCATTCGTATGCGTTAATGACTCTGCCTGATTATTTGCAATCGAATGTGGAATAAATTGATGGAGTATGAGGACCTACACTGACCTCGCAAAGAATTTCAGCAACAAAGATGCCAGCCATCGATCTGACTACGGATGATGCTCAAAACTGTGCCAACCTTTCTAACCAGACCTACATATAGACTATCAATTTATATATAATAAAGAACTAAATCATTCCCATGGGCATTGCACATGGTATTTTTACTATTACATTTTACAAGCAACTAAAAGGTGGAAACCATCAATTTAAGAATGTAATCAAATAGATGAATAAAATGGGCCCTCAAACAGAAGGAGCCCAAAGCTAACTAATTCTGAGAATTAGGTGCCTAAAAGTTATTTTCATTTTGTTAGGGACAATTATTTCATACTGCATTTTGGCATGTTAGCTCAAAGGCAGCTTGCTCAAGGGCAGAGGGTTGCTAAGGGAGCTAGTTTGGAAGGGGGGCTAGAGGGCTGTGTTGCGTACTTTAATTGCAACTTAGTAAACAGTTAATGTGTGATTGTTTTGAAGCAGTGAATCGAAAGCACTGAGCCCTTAATTAGCTATGCAGCAGATTAGGCTTTATTAAATTCAAACACAGGATCAGAGCAAAGTTCAGCATCCCCAGTGCAAAAGCAGCCACAGATAGAGCACTCAAACACACACTTGTGTGCACGCACACTTGCCCACACTCCACGCTCACATTTAATTGCATCTGTAATGGTCCAAGCTCAAGATGCATTCTTTTTCAGTCCTTTGAGTAATCAGTTTTGCACCGGTGAGAGCAAAGCTAATCACTACACAAAAACAGCAATAAACAATCTGCAATATCTGTGTTGGAAAAAGAAAACAAAAAGTTTATTCTTGATACGTGGGGTGTTTAGGCATTTACTGGATTGTAAACCTTAAATAAACATCACGTTTGACCATATGATTGGACCATAATGCATGGCAACATTTTATTTATATCTAAAAAAAAAAAAAAAAAAAAAAAAAAAAAAGATAATTTATACTTATACACCCTGAACAATATCCAAAAACACCTGAAGCTTGCTGTGATTATGCTGGCTATGGAAACCACAGCCTGCAATTTAAAAATAAAAAATATCTGCACAAGCACTGCTTAAAGGTGAAGTCTCTTATTATAGAAGTTCCTTAAGCTTGACGTGTGACAGGCAAGACTTCCTGGGAAGGACGTTTCAGGTCCACGTAAGTGCCAAAATTCTTCATAGTCTGTATGAAATATCCCAGAGTCCATAAGACTTAAGCCTGGCCAAAACAGGTCTTGCATATTGTCAGAAATACTGCACCTCCGTAGGACTAACTGTTGTCTGTTGTGAGGGGTAAGTAACGTTTGCTGAGGGGAGCGGGGGGGTGTCAATGGAGCAAGGTCACAAGGACCTTTTAACCTTTGTGAGCAGAAGTGCAACAGTAGAGGAGCATGTACAGCCGATCTGTCAATGATTCCAAGGGAACAGATCCTTTGAAGAAACTCAGGAAAGGGAACGGTGAGAGAAGAATCAGAGAAAGGAGACGCCTTCAGCAAACCTGCCAATACAAAACAGCAGTTAAGAGTATCATCTTTACCTGCTCTTAACTTGCTTTTGTAAATAGTGCAATAATTAGGGATGTAATGCATGTAACAGTTAAGTATTTGCTCAGAAGCTCGCTAAAAAATTCTCAAGCTATGATAGCTGAGTGTGCTGCTTTTACTCTATAGTCCACCACTGCCTAAATAGTTATTTCTTTCCTAAAAATGACAAATATTCAAATTTAAATCTGTAGGTCAAACTGTTGTAAACTCTCAGAGAATTAAGTAAAAGTGCAGTATGGCCAACTCCTCACTTTTTGGTCAGGCAGCACGGGATTGCCCTGTAGGTGGGAGCTGAGGAGGGCAGCCCCTGGTCGATCATGCTCACAGAAGATGGTTCCGTTTACATAGTGGAAGCGGTCGCCAGGGACCAGACGGTTTCTGCAAGTCGCACAGGAGAAACACTGGAGCAGGAAGATTAATTCACAAAATAGTTAAAAAGTTATTTTAAAAAAATCTATTTATAAAATGTTATTTATGTAAATAATGAGCAAATGCTAATTGATGCTAGGCGGACATAGTTTGCTCTTTTAAATCAGCAAAGCATTCCATTTAGCCTAATCTAAAGAATGTGCACCAATGGTTTTTTTTTGTAATGGATATGGTGGAAGCATCCACAAGCAGTTTCTTTGCTCTGTATTCAAATGTTTCTTGAAGTATGATGAAGTACCTAGCTTCCACCAGTTTCATTAGGATTACACCCTAAAGGGAACTGCTAGGGGAAGCCCCTTCAGAACAAGTCTGGGCAGGAGTTTTTCCAGCATATTTACTTAATCAAATTTACACAGTTTTCCCCTTAGCCCAATTGTAGTCAAATCAGCCAAGACTTGTTTGTCTTCTGAAGTTTGTTTCTTTGGTTTTGCACTAGCTGTGTGCTTCTTAGGAGGCTTGTTAACAAATCTGACCAACAAATCTGGTAGACGAGACTGAGGGAATGTGAAACAAATGATAAACATTTTGTAACTGACATAACATTATTTGACCAGAGGCGTCCAAACTTTTGGATTTGACTGTTATAATAAATACGTATTCCCAGCCACTTCGGCACATTTGTAGATATGTACTCTTTTCATCTGAACTCATTTGAAAAGAAAACTTCAGATTGTGAAAATTGTAGATTTTATTTTTCATTCCTTCAATTACTGACCATCTGTTACAGGTCTGGCAACAACATGAGAAAGATTTTTTTTTTTTTAGTTTCCATTTGATTGCAAAAAAGAGCCTATTCTGACATGCTTCTGTCAGATTAGCTGCTAACCTTGAGGTGGTAGACGTTGCCCTGTGCTCTCATCACCATCTCACTGGCCGGAATGGACTGACCACATGCACTGCATGCACCTGTATGCCCAAACAATCTGAAACATGCAGATACACACAGTACATAAGTTATCTTAAGTATGTCATCACATTATTAAAAAAAAAAAAAAAAACCCACCAGTATAGCTTCCATATAATGAGCACATCATTAGGTGCACCAACCTTGTTGTATCAAAACTTAGCATATCGTCAGTCAATTTATCTAAAAAGCTTTGAAGCCGCATTTCTGTCTTCTGTGCAGGCATTCATCAGAACTTGGTGAAGTGCGCCCAGCATATGGAAATGAGTCTGATGCAAATCGAAGTAAGAACAGCATGTCAATCAGCCCAGGCTAGCATGCTACAGACAACTTCAGTCAGGTTATTTGCATTGTAAATCAGAAACTCTTCACAAACACAGCCCATGTCCTAGTATTAACTAGTGAGGTGGGTGTTTTTTTTTTTGTTTTTTTTAAATACACTGTCGCCTCAGTGCTGAGGGGAGGAGAGACACGAATTCAATTCAAGGAAAACTTGGGGAAAAAAAGGGATGCTTTGCCCAAAAATCTTATTCAAATTACTCCAAATTTTACTGATGATCCAAGACAAGCTTGCTGTCAAATTTGTTTTGGTTTTGCACTAAGCTAATAATTGGGTTGGCCCCAATAGCATTTACAGATTGAGTATTAGTAGGTATTCACAAATGAATAAAATTATTTACATAATTTACCACAATTTCATTTAAAAAAAATTAATTGTCCACGGAAATCCAGCTGCTTTGCGCTGCCTGTTGCTGTAGAAGCCGTTTCTTCCACAATCTGAGGCAAGCTTATATGGGTGTCTAAAAAAACAGCCAGCAAAAAAAAAAAAAAAAAAAAAAAAAAAAAAAAAATTTAGTAACAGGCACTGTTCTTTTTAAAGGCCTTTGGTGGTGAAGTGTGTTATAGCTTAAGATGTACAAAAACCACACAAAGTGTATAAAATGTATATCTGATTACCAATATGAACAAATACTTGAGTATTTAAATAATTTCGGCCAGCCCTACTAACAAGCAGTAGAAGCTTGTTATTTACGACTGCACATAATGCGAACCGGACATCTACATGATTACACTCTTGTCTTTACATTACAGCAAATTTTTGAGTAAACTCGACCAACTCATGTGGTTTCATACACCAGGATATACTGTTATTTATAAAAATGGACAAAAGTATTCACAAAAATTCAGCCTTTAATGCTGCTGTTGTTTACTTTAGCTATGTGACGTAAATGCAGTTTGATTTTCAGCAAAAACTTCGTTTTAAGTTAAAAGAGCACAGCACAAACACCCAGTTAGGCTTAGGCGCTGGCACCTGACCTTATGTAGTCGGTCTTGCAGAGGATCATGCCCCCTTTGCTGTAGCAGGTGGTGCCAATCTCACCCAGCTGGGCCTGGCAGCACGAACACTTCAGACAGCGCGTGTGCCAGTAGCGCTCCATGGAGAAGAGCAGGAAACGGTCTGAGATTCGCCCTCCGCACCCTGCGCATGCCCGAGATGAGCACACACTGCCCGGGACCTGGCTGTTCACCATACCTGCAGAAGAACACAATGAAAAACACAGCATGAACAATGACATACAGCACAGTAACTGTAAAAGAACTCCCAACTATCCCAACGTTGCATTTGATAAGCAGTGGACTGACTGCAAAAAGAATAATCTTAATGGACACAGTAAGGGGCCAGAATGAGACTTTCACTCTTGTACAACACCTTCATACATACTTAAGAACACCTGAAAGCTTATTAATGTATCAGTAACTACAGACAGATTGGAAAGGGCCTCTATGATCTGCCACATTGTGCCAGACTATCTGAGAGTAGGACTTCTTATGGGTGGATCTCATGACATGTAACCTAATAAACGCTTGGAAACTGACCTCAAACATGCATCATGGGCAGCGCACCAATGGGCAGAGCAAGACTATTGTGATCAGGTTTACAATAACTACTAATGTGCATTTAAAACAAACTTAAGCATCTAATCACTGCTGCCAATGTGTATATAAAGATAAACAATATTTAAACAATATTTCATTAAAAAAATAGATTTTTTTTGTCTGGGAAGCACCATGTAAACCATTCCATGCCAATACACATACATTTACCAACCTGCATTATGGAGAAATGTAATGAAATTAATGAATGTGAAGTACATTAAATACACAATATCAGTCTATATCAAATACAAACATGCCTGATTTTTATTTGAGCAGTTTTTGACTGCACATTATTTTGGTACCACTGCACTTCCTCGGAGGTTCAGTAGATATGAACCTGTCCTTTCATCCTTAAAGTTGGTCTAGAAGTCAGTCTCAGAGTTGTGAAGGTTCTGGTAAGCAACGAGACTAAATTCAAAACTGTCAAAAGCAAGTGGAACTGTACATTTAGCCCATTTTAGCCTGGAAATGAAGCAAAGCAATGTGCACACATATCCACCACATCCATCCCAATGCTGGTGACCTACAATAAGGGTTTCCTAACTGGCAATAATGCTGCATGGACATTATAACCAGCCTCTGAATCAGATGAATCACAAGACCACAGTCCAGATAACAGAGCAGGACCATAATGCATGTACGTAACAGGCAAAAAGGGAGGAGGTATAAAAGCAAGGTCCTAAAATGAAAAAGAAAATGCCATTTTTAAACTTAATATAACGTGTTTAGAGTAGCACCTCTTTGGTTTTATTTAACATAAAAGAGCGCAAAAATATTAAGAGCATTTGAGACAAGCGATTATCTGATCTATTATACGCACAAACATACACAGCTGAGCTCAAAACACCACCTTTATATCCAGATATCTCCACTTTGTGACGCTGCACTTTTAGGTGAGGTTAAACTCTGAGAGGATCCAATTTTGGCTCGAGTTAAGACTTGAGGAAGAAAAAGAAGATTCCTGAGAGGAAGATAAAGCCGCTCACCTTAAATTTGTGCAATTCCTGTGCCTTAAATTTCGACAAGACGTAATTTCAGTCACTGTCTATCCGAGGAGAAAGCAGCGAGGAAAACTTTTTTACTTTTCTTTTTTCCTTTCCTTCCTCACGAAAACGAACGACGCCAACCCTGGCTCAAAGTAACTTCAGTGTTGATGTACCGCCGGTTAAACTCGGGTTTGGATTACCGAGTGATACACATAATTTAAATAACACGGTGACGATCTGACTCGGTCAACGACATTAAATCGTTTTTCTCCCTCCCTAAGCTAGACTTCTACCACTTCTTTTCAGCTCTACCCGACTAACCCTGTTGACGCTGGTATTTATATAGTTTTGGGCGTGGCGTCATGGAGTTGTAGACTCAGAGGCCAATAAGAATTGCTTGGGGGCGTGGCTTACAACAAACGAGTTATTCTTGTACGAAACATGAATAATTCATTTTCAAAATATTTGCATATTTTTATAAAACTGGACGACACACAGCACTCTATGGACAAAAGTACAGGCACACACCTGTTTTCCAGGGTTTGGGCTGCTAAGCCTCTTACTTCCAGTGAAGGGCAATCTTAATGCTTCAATATAACGAGACATTTTCGATAACGCCATCCTCCCAACTTTGTGGGCACAGTTTAGGGAAGACCCTTTTCTATTCCAGCATGACCGTGCCCCAGTGCACAAAGCAACGTCCATAAAGACATGGTTGGATAAGCTCGGTGTGGAAGAACTTGACTGGCCCATACAGAGAACTGATCTCAACCCCATACAACACCTTTGGGATGAACTGGAATGGAGATTATGAGACATGACTTCTCGTCCAACATCAGTGCTTGACCTATTAAATACTCTACGGAATGAATGGGCACAAATTCTCACAGAAAAACTTCAAAATCTTGTGGAATCTTTTTGTTCTGCTCCTGTTTGTATAGTCTGAGTCAGGCATGTAAGGTAATTTTATCACATCACGTAATTCACATTGCTATGTACTTTTTATGTAAAATAGTAATTACAATACTCCCACTAACTTTTGAGCTAAGGTTAACAATGGTTTAGGTTTAGGTCCTTTAGGCCCATAGGTTTTAGGTCATAGGCCAAAGTTACAATGTACTATCCTATCCTATTCCTGTCCTCTACAGAGGGCACGCATTTTAATGCACAGTAACTGCTTATTTATTAAACGTAACATTAAACGTAATATATTGGTATAGTGACATATATTTAAAAAAAACCCTAAAAACATTAAATGTGGCCTGTGCAACAATTATGTCACATAAAGAATATTTAAATGATGTTTTTCACTTAAAACATAACACAACATGACAGTAGGGGGTGTTCAAACTTCTCCACAGAACTGTATTTGTATTCTACAAATGTCTAAACAATAATCTGTGCAATAACATGCTGCTTTATAGATGTACCATTTTTATAGTATGTAAAATCATTATCATTTTGTGGAATGTCTTTATTATTAATACGTACAATAGTTTTATCATGTGCAACATCACTACTTGTGTCACCGTCATGTGCAATAACAGTCTCGGTATGGAGAACAACTCCATTACTTGTAACACAACTATTACTTGTGTTACTAGTAAATTACTTCAGCAATTACTTGATTTCTTTATCTATAGTATTTATATCCACCTGTCTTACTGAGCACAGTGTTTTGTGTGTATATCATGATGTATTTAGAACATCATGATTTAGTATTTTCAGTGCATTTGCTGGAGATTTTAAGTTTATTTAGACTTTAAATTATATTTATGCTGTCCTTGTATTTGTCTGTTTGTGTCTGTGCAGTCGTAGCATAAGCAATTTCCTTTTAATTAATTAATTGTACTGATTCTGATTTTGATTCTGTTATTTTCGGTCTGTGCCACTGGGAGGCAGCACTGCTTCACAACACAGATACTGCATGTGTGAAGCTGAAGAGTTCAGGGGCTGGATCAATATAACATCAGTAAATACAGAGCCACGTTTCAGTAAAGATTCATAACATGTGAGCATTTTGATATGTGAGCTTGTGTAGTTTTCTCAGCCTTTTAGTACCGAAGTGGTGGAACGAACTTCCCCTGAACATCTTTGATTCATTTCAGTTCATTTCAAGATTCAGTATTCTTTATTTCTTTATTTCTCACATACACAGGTAAACCAGTACAACATGTAGTGAAATGAACCCCTGAGTCATCAAATAAGACAATAAAGTTATCACATAATTAAACTTTTATGAAAGAGAAATTTGGAAAAGCTTAACTAAGGTAATTAAATATACAAAAAGAAGAAACACATATACAGACATTGCAAATAGAAACAAGATCTGTACTTCTTCTTTCTTCTTCTTTCTCTTTCGGCTTTACCCTTCAGGGGTCGCCACAGCGAATCATCTGTCTCCAGAGAAACAAGATCTGTACAATGTGTAAAATGTAACAGAGTAGGAATATCTGTGCTGTAAAGTGCAGTGTGTGTCACGTGACGCACAAGAGGGACCGACGGTGAGCGCGTCACTTCCTATACAAACAGGAACAAGGTACTGAGACGTTGCTCACTCCGGTTCCTTATTGTTATGTACTTGCTTTGTGTGTGAGTAAGAACACTGATTCCCAGTGGTATCTTCACTACAAGAGCATTCTTAAAGTAACTGGGTTACTTACTCACTCACATTCAAGCCGCGTTTGGGTTCACCACCCACGCTACACAGGGCTAACTCATTCGTGACAGAATGACTGAGCCCACAGCTGTGAACCCAGTGGAGTTTGCCGCTCTGTGTGACTGTGGCAGTACAAGCAGCCATGGTTGATGAAACAGTAGGTTAAGGCTCTGTGTGTGGCTCTCCACGAGTCACTAGCCGTCCATGGGGAGCCCGCTCAGCGGCTCGCTACTCTTGAGGAGGCTCATCAAGAGCTGCTCTCCCAACACCCGGTGCCCAAGATGGTTGCCCGGTCCCCCCTTTCTCCGTCCTCTTCCTCAGAGCCCCATATTCGGCTTATGCAACAGTCCCGCAATCTTTCAACAGATTATTATAGACATTTTGAGGGACATGCTGGGCCATTGGGCATTCCTTGGATGATATCCTCATTTATTCAACCAACTACAAAGAACACGTTTAGCATGTGAGAGTGGTGTTAAAGAGGTTGCTGGCCCACCAACTGTACTATAAGTTGGAAAAATGCACTTTCTATCAGTGCTCCACCACACTTCTGGGGTTTGTTATCTCCAGTGTTGTGAATGAACACGTTCTTATTTTTCATGAATGCTTAACTGAACGAGTCGGTTTACAAATTATGAACGTAACCGTGAGTGACGTTCACTCTCGTGAGACTGAATGCAGTTCACGTTCTACGTTCGCAGGCTAAAGTGATGGGAAGTTCCGCTCTTTTCAGAGAGCCTGCTCTTGTGGCATGGCTCCCAAAGAATAGCCAGTTCTTTCGGCTCCCAAACGGCTCTTAGTTTATTATCATCTGTGGCCTCATATTTCAGCCTAAATTGGCAAATATGAATGCTTTGTGTGTTGATAAAAAAAGTGGGGAGCAGCTTTCACTCGATGGGAGTCGGCTCTTCTGATACACTACAAAGCATCAGTTCTTCTGATTCACTACAAAGAATCGGCTCTTAGTAGCGGGTTAGCACAAGAGCATGGCCGGTGCTTCAAGTTTGGAAGCCTCGGCAGAAATACACATGGGAAATAAGCTTATAAAAGGAAGATATTTATGTTCAGTACAGCTAAATACTGGATGTTGAGTTTTAGAGTTGTACATTTTCACTAGTTTGATAAGGTTATAAAAAAAGACAGTGGCTGTTAGTTTATTTTTAGTTATGTTCTTTTCTGAGCACTTTAAAAGATATGTCATTGTGGTAATGTTTTCTGAATAAAAATTCCATATACAGTATACCTGCAACTCATTTTTTCCACTTTCACCATAACATGAGTTGCTTAAGTGGTAAGATCTATTCTCAACCTCTAAATTGGATTTTAATGTAACTTATATCTGTGATTGTTCAGTCATATGACAGATAGAAGGACGTTGTATTGAAAATGTTAAAAAAACAAACAAAAAAATAAACGTGAACTAGTTCATTTTTGAGCTGTGAACTTCGTTCAAATTTTTTTTTTAATGAACTTTTTTTTCATTTTTATTTGAAAGAACTGTATTTTGAACTAGTTCTTTTTCAGTGTGAACTGGCACAACACTGGTTATCTCTCCCTGGATGTGGCCATGGACCCCCAGAAGCTGGATGTTGTGCATAACAGGCCCCTACCCAGAATGCTTAAGCAGCGTTTCCTGGGGTTTGCTATTTCTATCGACGCTTTATCCAGGGCTTCAGTTTGGTTGTGGTGCCCGTTACCACCCTCACTAAACCCTCCAAAAGCCAATTCATTCTCACTCCAGAAGCTACTCGGGCCTTTCATCGTCTCTGTCACCAGTTTACAACAGCACCTATTCTCTTTAACCCAGATTTCATCAAGCCATTCATTGTGGAGGTAGACACCTCCAATGTGGACAGAGGAGCCATTCTCTCCCAGCCAGGTCCAGACCAGAAAATGATAGTGATATGGTGTAGGGGACCACAAACTATTAGCTATCAAGTGGGCCCTGGAAGAGTGGCGTCACTGGCTCTAGGGTGGTGATGACCCATTTACAGTCTGGACGGATCACCAGAACCTCCTGTCTATACAAAACACCAAACAGTTAAACCCCAGACAGGTGTGTTGTGCACTGTTCTTTGAACAGTTTCATTTCCATCTCTCCTATTGTCCGGGGTCGAAAAACACCAAGGCTGATGCCCTGTTGCACCAACAAAAAGCCGACAGTCCCCGGGCTGACCACGCGCCTGTCCTGCCTCCTCATCTGATCATATCCCCTTTACAGTGGGAATTAGAAAATCGGATCCACCAGGTACAGACCTTGGAGACTCCGCTGGCAGACACCCCGTCTGGACGACTCTATGTTCCTACTCCACTCTGTCCACAAAAGTCTACTCTTGTCAGCCACCCTGGGATTACTAGGATGCTGACTTATATCTGGAGTGATTTCTGGTGGCCTGACATGGCTGATGATGTCTGTGAGTTCATCCAGGTTTGCGCGTTGTGTGTGCCCAGGCCAAGACCACCAATCGACCATCTCCAGGTAACCTTTAGCCTCTTCTGGTGGCACGCCGTCCCTGGTCACACATCACACCGGACTTTGTCACAGAAAGAACACCATCCTGACCAATGTGGATCGGTTCCCCCTGACCTTGCCCTTCCCATTCCCCTTCCCATATCAGTCCTGCTTATACGGTGCATCAGATCCTCGACTCGCACCATTGGGGCCGTAGCATCCAGTACCTGGTGAACTGGGAGGGCTACGGTCCTGAGGAGTGGTCTTGGGTCCCTGCCCTTTTCATCCTTGACACTTCCCTTATACAGGACTACCGTCATCGGGTATCCTCACAGCCAGGTCCATCTGGTGCCGGTCCTGGGGTGGGTACTATCATACACACCAGTCAAGTGACACGCAAGAGGGACCAGAGGTGAGCTATAGCTGTCACTTCCTATATAAACAGGAATAAGGTACTGAGACATTGCTCAGTCACTGAGTCAACAAACTCTCCAGCCCAGACCAACTTCCAGCTTACCATCAGTTCTCCGGTTCCTTATTGTTCCTTATTGTTATCTACCTGCTGTGTGTATGAATGAGAACGCTAATTCTCAGTGGGAATCTTCACTCTCTACAAGACTGTTCTTAGAGTAACTGCTTGGGTTCCCACCTCACTCGTGTTCAAGCTGCGTTTGGGTTCACCACCTCCACCTACATTTACAGAATTTAGCAGATGCTTTTATCCAAAGCGATTTCCATTCCCTAACTACAGGGGACAGTCTCCCTGGAGCAACTTGGGGTTGAGGGTCTTGCTCAGGAACCCAGTGGTGGTATTCTGAAGGTAGGATTCAAACCCATGGGCCAGAGGTAAGTATCCTACCCACTAGTGTGACAGTGTGGTGGTTTGCTGGTTGACACATAGATTTAGGACCCTCACATACAGAGACTGAAAACCCCCTTCTACACTGAACACTTAGGAGAACATCTATATAAATTTACTAACACAAACTTCACAAATAACTAATAAAGAAAACTGTCTTTCTCTGTGTGTGTGGTCTGATAGGGCTCTAATGGAAGACCAACCAGAGTTACTATAGTTTTGAAATTTTCATTAGTTTTAATAGTGGTGTCAAGCAATTAAAAATGATCTAATTAATTACAAGCTCTATGATTAATTAATGTAAATTAATTGCACACATTTTTGCTGTAAAAGTATTTAAACATTTAAATGACATGAGTAAATGGCATATGAGTGAATGAATAATCAACATTACAGACTTTCAATGTCTCTTTTATTTAATAACTGTTTTTACACAGTTCATGTGCAGTAATGGTCACAGCAGTCAGAAATATGACCTAATATGCTGAGAGAAAAATGCTTCAGCAATAACAATGATAGAACTAAGTCCATCTATAAGGTGCAGTTTAAGACAATGTACATACACGCATGGGTGTTCTAATGAATTATGCTGCCTTGTCGAAAAATGCTATCTTGAAGCTTATGCAGTCAGTTTAGCACTGATAATGATGAGAAATAGGCAAATAATATGCATATCAAGAGAAAAATATATTTTATTTAAATGAGAAGAGCCTAGATAGATCTTTGGAAGTGCATCGAGCCAGTTTTTACAGTCAGGTTCTAACATGTTAAATGTTAACGTGAAGCAGGGTGTAAACAATTCATGCTGTCTTATCAAAAAATGCTACTATAATGCAAATCAACAGCAGAGTCTATCGATTTGTGCTACCATGTGGAAAAATGCTCCCTTGAAGTGTATACAGCTGCGATGGGTAACTTGTTTACTGCAGCAGAGTGAGCATTCCTGCAGCGGAGAGAGCCTCTGTGCTCCCTTATGATTGCGCCGATAGGCACTCGCTACTTTGTTTAGGTGTGTTCTCTTCAGTTCCAATTGGTTTAGTTTGGTTGTGTGTTCCAATTGGTTTTTGTGCGCTTTCTCCTGTATTTAACCCAGCCCAGGCCCTGTATTTAACTCAGCCATTACAGCAGTCTGTTGTGTGATCTCCCTCATACAGCCTTCATCTTCACGGCGTCAGGAACAAGGACTGGGGCAAGAACCACGGGTGCAGCTGGGACGTGGGAGTGAGCCACGGCATTTGAAGCTGGGACCAGGGCATGAGCCACAGTGTCTGAAGCCGGGGCCGGGGTGTGAGCCATGGCGTCTGGAGCCGGGGCGTGAATCACGGTGTCTGGAGCTGGGGCCCGGGGTGTGAATCACGGTGTGTGGAGCTGGGGATGGGGCGTGAGCCACGGCATCTGGAGCTGGGACCACGACGGATGCAGGAACAGAGGTCGGGGTAGGAGCTTGGGCGGCTGGTGTGGAAACCGGTGCAGGGTCAGGAGTTTGGGGGACCGGTGCGGGAACCAGTGCAGGGGCCGCAGCTTGGGAGACCAGTGCTGGAACCGGTGCAGGGGCCGCAGCTTGGGAGACCGGTGCGGGAACCAGTGATGTGGCCACTAAGGAAGGGCTGCAGGCTTGAGCCACGGTGGGAGAGCTGCGCGCTGGAGCCACGGGGGGGAAGCTGCGTGCTGGAGCCATGGGGGGAGAGCTGCGCGCTGGAGCCACGGGGGGAGAGCTGCGCGCTGGAGCCCCGGGAGGAGAGCTGCGCGCTGGAGCCCCGGAAGGAGAGCTGTGCGCTGGAGCCCCGGGAGGAGAGCTGTGCGCTGGAGCCCCAGGGGGAAAGCTGCCCACTGGAGCCCCGGGAGGAGAGCTGTGCGCTGGAGCCCTGGGAGGAGAGCTGTGTGCCGGAGCCACAGAGGGAGAGCTGTACGCTGGAGCCACGAGGGGAGAGCTGAGTGCTGGAGCCATAGGGGGGAGGGCTACACGCTGGAGCCATGGGGGGAGAGCTGCGTGCTGGAGCCATGCGGGGAGAGCTGAGTGCTGGAGCCATGGGGGGAGAACTACGCGCTGGAGCCATGGGGGAGAGCTAAGTGCTGGAGCCACGGGGGGAGAGCTGCGTGCTGGATGCACAGAGAGAACTGAGCGGCTGGCCGGGCCCCGGAGAGAGCTGAGCGGCTGGCCGGGGCCACGGAGAGAGTGGAGTGGCTGGCCAGAAGGAGCTAAAAAAATTTAGAGGTGTAATTTTTTCATCATTCAGCAATGTTCACACATTTTTCACACACTTAGAGCTAAATGTGTTTAAAAAAACACTTTGTTTTGGTACATGTTCTTGCTGCATAATTGTTCAATGTTACATTTAAATGTTAAATCTAAATGTTAAATCTAAATCTAAAAGTTAAATCTAAATGTTAAATCTAAATCTAAATGTTAAATCTAAATCTAAATGTTAAATCTAAATCTAAATGTTAAAT
>JBBIGA010000016.1:1145581-1160833 GCA_037576975.1 Alestes dentex
AGTGGGAATGCACCTACAATGTGAATTTCAGACCACTCCATGATTTCTAAGTGGGAGAACTTGCAAAATCGCAGGGTCAAATATTTATGTTCCTCACTGTATGTCTACTGTATTTACATAGAGTCTGTGCATATGTAACATCTTCACACCTGGAAGAGTTTAAAGTAGGCCACATCAATTTACTGTGCACATCTACCCAATTATAGGCTCGTTCATGCCTTGCAACTCCCTCAGAAGTTCCAGACAAAGCCTGCCTTTATAAGCCAGGCAGCTGCTCGTCAGACCCCTGTGGAACACTAAGGTCTTTCTCTTCTCACAGTTCTCTGCTCTCAAGCAGTCCCGGGAGGAGGAAGAGCAACAGTTACTACAGCAACAGGATCAGGGGGAGGAGCTCCAAGCCTTGAGAGAAAAGGTCAATAGCATGGCCACACACTGTCATTTGTACTGCAGTACAGACCTTGGTAGTACTCATATTGCAGAATATGCAAATGAGCCTCTAAACCAATCATATAAAATAATGTGTACTGTGATCCAGAAGTGGGAACCAGTTATTGATTTGCAAGTAGTTTCAAGTCTTGACGCTCTAGTCCCAAGTCACAAGTTGAGTATTGAGTCCGTAAAGGCAAGTCCCGAGTCAGTAAAAAGGCAAGTCTCGTCTGTTTGGCTGTCAGTCTATCACTGTCATCTTTACACTGTGTGTGTGTTTCAGTGTTCTGCATTAGAGCAGAGAGTATGGTTGCTGAAGCAGCAAGGAGAGATGCATGTGTTGGAGTTGGAGAGGAAACTGACCAAGCAACAGAAGCAGACCGACACTGCAGAAGAGGTGAACAAACTCACACCTTAAGACTGTGTGAACATACTCATATCTGTACATACAGTACAAACATATCTCTACTGTGTATGTGTGTTTGTGTGTGTGAGATCAGGTTAAACGTGTGATGAATGGTGTGTTCCATTCTTTGCGGGGGGAGTTTGATCTCAATGAGACGTATTCTGGCAGCGATGTGCTCAGAGTTCTTGTCAACACCATTAAGGTTTGCCTCCTCAATTATATGCCTCTTTAATTATTTGCAAAAATATGAGATTTGTTATTTTTATGATATGTGTTATACAATTTTGCAGTTTTAAAACAAAAATAATATACTGGCAGACAACAGGCCCACTAGTAGTACCACCAAGGTCCACTATGGGAATAATTATTACAGTTAGGTATTAATAAATCAGTTTCATGCTGATTTCAGATCTGTGTTTAGTTTTTCCCTAGCACGTAGTTTTTGTGATGAAACTAGTTATATATTGCATGATAGTGGTATAATTACCATATAATTATATTATAAGTGTTTTTGAAGAAACAGTGGTAGCTGATTGAAACAGTGTGCGCCTATCTGACTTCGCACTGAAAATATTGAAACAGTTACTTGATTGGTGCCTGTAGTTTAATAAAAACCGCATGCAAGTCTATTGCAAATCTACTATTACTCATAATTCAAAAAGTTGATGTTACTGAAAAAAAAAACTGGTTTAGGAAAGTGTGTTGTGGTTTCTGACGATTACAAATTTTTTTTTTTGTTGACCTGTGTTATTTGTTGTATGGGACCAGAAATCCCATATTGGTGTGTTACTAGTATTACGGCATCCTGTCACGTTTGAAATGTTTTTTCTATAATATGTTCTTTATTAACAATTATTTGTTTGCTGTTTGGATTTTTTTTGTCTGTTTAAGTAGCCACCATTTTCAGTCTGAGTCTGATCATGTGCATCCAGGCTTTTGCTTTCATTTTAAGCATTAAGCACAAATACACACACCACAGCTCCTAACATTACGTTTTTTCCATGGTTTGTGCAGAACGTCACCCTGCAGTTGCTCTCTAAAGAAGAGCCACCCTTAGCCCACAAGAACAAGAAAGAGGAGGATGACGAAGAGGAAGAGGAAAGCAAACCGCAACCTGAGCAGCATAACCTTCAGCAGGAGCTCCATGTGAATGGAAGCAAAGAGGAGGAGGACCATGTGCTGGCAGAAGAGGAGAAGAACGATGTTCCAGAGCAGGCAGAGGAGGAAGAAGGTAGTGGAGAAGCAGAACAGAAAAAGAAAGAGGAGGAGGGCAGACAGGAAGCTGTCAGAGGGAAAGTGGAAGAGGAGGGGATAGAACAGGAAAAGCATAATCAGGCTCCTCTCATAGACACTGATGATGAAGCACCACAGAATCAGACGGAGAGTGAAGTTGTTCCTGAAGAGAATGAAAAAGCAGGTCCAGACTGTGACATCACACCAGAAAAAGAGGTCAAGGTTGACAGTGAGACTGTTTTGAAGGAGCCAGATGAGTCCAAACCCATGGGACCCCCGAAGAATCCCCCACCACCCCCGAACACTCTGCAAGAGGATGACAAAGTAACTCCTACACAGCCTATCAGGTAAGCAAAGCATTAGCTTTAGCAACTTGGGCTTTTATCGGTTCTCCAGGATAAACTATGAATGAACATATTAATAGCTTTTTACTATTTAAATATCTGTACTTTTAAATAGTGTTCAAATATCCCATCGAGGAAAAATGGTTTGAAATGTCATTTCAGCCCAAATGAAAATCTGTTGGAAGCACCTACGGTAGTGCCACGTGAGTCTCGTTTGAGATTTTCTAGATTAAAGGCTAAGGAAATACCCCTTGTGGTTTGAATTGGGAGAAACTTCATTCATTCATTTTCTGTAACCGCTTAAAGGATTAAGCCATTACAGAAAATGAATGAAGTTTCTCCCAAATCACCACCTAGGGTGTGGGATAAACTTAAACTATAAACATTTTGGATGTACTAGATGATGTTTTTTTTTTTTTTATGTTTTCTGCTAGCTGTCTAATGCTAGGAAACTGAATATCATATTTGTATTTATTAGCCTCTGTATCACTACATTTACTCATCGCAGTGGTTGGGATTGGTTAGATGATGTATTTGCTGAAGGCATGCTGGGTATTGTGGAGATGTCTGAATTCTAAATTCTGTCTAATCAAAAAGGCTGCGGGACATAATGCTGCACTATAGAACATTTACGTTAAAAGATAATGCAATAAATAAAGAGAGCCCTTTTGACATTAATTTATTGTGTGGAAGTAGCGTAAAAGGTGTTCCATACCTGATGGTTTGGATAAGTGATTAGTGAATGTTTTTTAATAATGTTATTTAACATACTATTATTTGACCGACAGAATGATCCTGGACATCTTAAAATATACACTTTTGCATTATTTTGTTTGAAATATTTACACTTAAATATTGTTTTGCTGAATGTGAGGCAATATCCGATGCTCCCCCATGTTCTTGACAGTTATGTTGTATATATTCAACCACTTGTTTAAAAAATTTCAGGATAATTTTATGCAATCTACACATGCTTCATCCGAATCCCAGATTAAGTAAGAGATTAAGTTAGAGATATATTAAGAGATATATTAAGAGATATTTACATATCTGTATGAACTCTGGGGATAACCACATCCAGTCCCTAGTACAACCGTCCATTTTCTGCCTCGCCATGAATATAAATACTAGGGATGCATTGATCTTGAAATTTATGACCAATTCCAGTTTCTTCACATCCAAATTTTATTCAGCTGTTTTCTTTATTCGGTCAAGTAAAGTGCTACATCTAAAATAATAGGAATAATTCTAATTATAATAGCATAATTGTGCTACAGTATTTTGGTACAGGTGTAGCAGCAGCATTCCCTCATAAAAGTTTAATGTGCCATGCCTTTGACCCCCAGACAGACCCCCTAAAGAGTGATTACAATTCTTGATGTAACTCTTCACTAGCGTAGCATTTGGGCAAATCCAACACAAAATCTAATTTGATGTTTTACTGTAAAAATGCTTAGTTTAAAATCTTAATAACCAAGATCCACTTCCCAAACCCCTTAACCTGATTTGTAGCCTGTGTGAGTGAGTGAATAATTCCAGCTTTACATCACACGCCTGAGTTCTCCCAGACTCTACACCATTTTGGTTTTGTTTTTTTTAAACAAATTTTTACTCTGTAGCTAACATCAATGTTCTGACCAATCAGATCAAAAAGAAGGCAGGTACTAAGCAAATTCAAGAGACAATTTCAAGAGACACTTGAAATTGCTTAGTACATTTAAGTGTTGTATTCCCTGGATCAAAATGAACACAATGTAAATAAAAACTGTTTATTAGTTTAGACATTTTTTCCCACCAGCATCACACTTTATATTTTATAGTAGTTCACTCTCTAACCAGATGCCAAACAAAGCAGCATTTCAAAAATGCTATGTGAGCCCCAAAGCGACAATTAGGCTGTGCAGTGCATCTCATGTGTTTGTTTTTTTTGCCTCATCCACCCACTCACCCAAAATCTTATCGGGATACGTCCCAGATACAAGTAGCATGAAACGACTTGGTTTGAATGAGGCCTCAGTCCTCTATCTCTCCATTTCTCCTGTCATCCCCCTGCTATTCTCTCAGTTTGTCTAAGAGGGTAGAAAGGGAGAATTCAGAGGAGCCTTTCTTCCAGAGCCCTGCCCCAGCTAAACCGCCACCGCCCCCCACCACTGAGGAAGAGGAGGACGAGCTGGTGAGAAGGGATAACATGAAACAGACACACACACACACACACACACACACACACACACACACACACACACACTACAGCCCCTATTGTAGGCCATACTGTCACCAGTATTACCTAATCGTAGGTTAAATAACCAGTATTAACTCTTGTTTATTAATCATATCGTTTATAGTGTTATTTCTGTTTATTCTTTGACTAATCAGTCAATCTCATAGCAACTGATTTCAAGATAAATGAAACTGCCAGCAGCAAATTGCTACAGTTCAAGTTGTGTAGGTTTGCATTCCTGTCACGATTTGGGATGATTGGGGCGATTAGCCCACCATTCTGTACCAAAATGGATCAAGTACATCAATGTTGTAGCATAGGAACACCAGAGTTTTAGCTTATTACATAATTACAGACCACATAGACTTGAGGCATATCTTAGTCATTCTGTATGAAATTTAGAAATTAGAACTAAAAGAATAATTCAGCGAGTGCTCAAAGTATCAGAACCTTTGGTACCAGGAACTTGAACCTATGCTCTTTTCACTGTTCATCAGTCAAGTACTGAAGGCTTCGGATTTTTGCCAGTTTTTGGAACCTGCTCAGGACTGGTACTAACAGATATAATGGTGCTCGAAGATGCTGTTTGATAACACTTACAACTGGACCTAATGACATATTAGTGTCATTTATTCTTCCAGGAGAAGATGAAGTTATCAAACAATACATCACCACCAATAAGTGCAGTAGAACTAGTAAACTAGAGTGGTACGAGGGTGTTGATTGCTATTTTTAGATCTATTACTTTGTAAATAGATCATTATGGTGAACTACTTGGTAAGCTTAAGTAAAGTGGCCCCTTATAGTCACAAGGCAACACACCACACCACATGGTGTGAAATTCTTTCTCTGCATTTACAGTGAGTTAAAGTCATGTGAGATTTATGTGTATTGTAATGTGTGAAATAAGTATATGATCCCCTATCAACCAGCAAGATTTCAGGCTTCCAGGTGTCTTCACTGTGTGCAGGTAATGAGCTGAAGTTAGGAGCACGCTCTGTAAGGGAGTGCCGCTAATCTCAGTTTGTTATAGTACCTATAAGAGTACTAAAAGTAAGTAAAAGTAAGAGACCTGTCCACACAGGCAATCACTCAATCAGATTCCAAACTAGCAACCATGGCCAAGACCAAAGAGCTGTCCAAGGATGTCAGGGACAAGATTGTAGACCTACACAAGGCTGGACTGGGCTACAAGACTATCGCCAAGCAGCTTGGTGAGAAGATGACAACAGCTGGTGCGATAATTTGCAAACGGAAGAAACACAAAATAACTGTCAGTCTCCCTCGGTCTGGGGCTCCATGCAAGATCGCACCTTGTGGAGTTGCAATGATCATTAGAACGGTGACGAAGCAGCCCAGAACTACACGGGGGGGAACTTGTCAATGATCTCAGGGCAGCTGGGACCATAGTCACCAAGAAAACAATTGGTAACACACTATGCCGTGTAGGACTGAAATCTTGCAGCACCTGGAAGGTCCCCCTGCTCAAGACAGCACACGTAAGGCCCCGTTCTACAGTTTGCCAATGAACATCTGAATGATCCAGATGAGAACTGGGTAAAAGTGTTCAGGTCAGATGAGACCAAAATCGAGCTCTTTAGCATCAACAAGGAGGAATGCTGCTTATGACACCAAGAACACAATCCCCACCATCAAACACACAATGCTGTGGGGGTGTTTTTCTGATAAGGGGACAGGACACCTTCACCGCATCGAAGGGACGATGGACAGGACCATGTACCATTAAATCTTGGGTGAGCACCTCCTTCCCTCAGCCAGGGCATTGAAAATGGGTCATGGATGGGTATTCCACCACGGCAACAAAGGAGTGGCTCAAGAAGAACATTAAGGTCCTGGAGTGGCCTAGCCAGTCTCCAGACCTTAATCCCATAGAGAATCTGTGGAGGGAGTTGAAGGTTTGAGTTGCCAGTCATCAGCCTCGAAACCTTACTGACTTGGAGAGGATCTGCAAGGAGAAGTGGGACAAAATCCCTCCTGAGATGTTTGCAAACGTATTAGCCAACTACAAGAAACATCTGACCTCTGTTATTGCCAACAAGGGTTTTGCCACCAAGTACTAAGTCATCTTTTGCAAAAGGGATCATATACTTATTTCACACGTTACAATGTACATCAGTCTCTGACTTTTGTGCACTGGGTTTTTGAGGGTTTTTTTGTTGTCTCTCACAGCTACAATAAACCTACCATTACAATTATAGACTGGTTATTTCTTTGTCAGAGGGCAAACGTAAAAACTCAGCAGGGGATCAAATACTTTTTTCCCTCGCTGCAACCCATTCACCAAATGAAGCAGTGGGCTTCCACCAACGAGGGGCGCGTGGAGAGCAGTGTGTGTAAATTCGTAGTGAGTCAGAGTGGTCTCAAGGAGGTGGAAAATGAAGTAAAACTAAAACTGAGTGTTCCGTTGTTTCTTGTTTGGGTCAGTTCCTGTTTGATTGCGCAGTGAAAAAATGCCCAAATGTACACAGGTGTAAAAATTCATATTTTAGTTGATTGGTAAAGACGTTTAGTCATTCAGTTTTTATTGGATTTTTTTTGTGATTACATTAATGATATAACTGCTAGAAATGCGCAGTGGCAGTGGAATAGTGACTTAGGTGTTCTTTCAAAATGTGACTATGACGTTTCTGATATTTCTTGCCGTCTTTATTGGTCCATAGAGCTTAAAGGGACGCCCTCCTCCCACCCCTCTGTTTGGTGGTGATAGTGATGACGATGATCTGGACTGGTTGGGCTGACTTCACCCTATATCTAACCTCTAGATTTAAAGAAGACAAAATGGTATGCCATGGAGATTAAATGGAAGAACATGAAACAAGCTGACAGAACTGCTGCTCCTCCTTTTCTGAACCCTTTCAGCATTGTTAGTGAGTTTGGAAATGTCAGGTGTTTCCATTCAGAGGACACCAGCCTGACCTGTGTTCAGAGTAACACAGCCTGACCTTTTTGACATTGGGACCAATTCAACTGACTGCAGCTGCTTCGCAACTCTGATAACCAATCATACCTCCTGCACCCAAATTCAGCTTCCAAAATCTCATTCTTAGCCTGAAATGTGATTGTTTCATGAAAAAGTTTTAAACTGCAATAATTTGATTGAATGTCCTCTTCTATGAAAAAGGGCCTTATGTATAATGGTAATAATAGTGATGTTGGCTTGCTACCGTAGATAGATAAGGTAGTATTTTGTACTCTTTGCTAACAGCAAGAAATTCTGGATTAATAAAGGATGCTCTGGGTAATTTCTTCAACTGTTTTTGTGTTGCTTCTTGTTTTGTTTTTTAAAGAAAAGAGACTTTTTGCATGAAATGTAACCACCACATAGGGTTCCAGTTTGGGAAAGAGGTGTGCAGGGTAGGCTAATTAAGTAAAACTACGGTTATTTCAGTGACATGACTCAAGTAACTTGCATCTATCTACATATTGCAGTTTTTAGGTTCTGTCTTTTGTTATTGGGGTTAATTAGACCCAAATTATAATGTTAACCTTGGGTCTGAGGTGTGCCCAATCATAAAATGGTACTGTCGTCAATGTAACAGTAAAACACAAAAAGAGAACTGGTAACCAAGTAAGAAGTACCGATCAAGCAAAACAGTATATGTACCTGAGTAAATGTAGCTAACTTCTGCCCTCATTTGATTAGGGGAGCATCATGCAATAAGCATTCTGTCTTGTTTGCAAATCTCAGAAATAGAAAACATGTTTGTGTATTGTGAAAAATCTCCAAGTTTCAGTTTTGTAGCAGACATTAATATGCAATGGCACTACATTACAACTATTTTGCATTAAATAAGAAAACAATCCAACTCTGAAGAAAAAAAGTTGCCCAACAAATTAACTTGCGTAGCATACACCTGTTCCCCCACACGGAAGCTGAACCTCAAATGGCCCTCCTACTCCCTACACAGGAATAAGATACTGACATTTTGTAGTGAATCATACAGTAAGTACTTTAATTGAAAAACTATGATAATGGAACTGTTTTGACTGTTGGCTACCTTTTAGCCTCCAATCTACTTTGTCCATGCAAGATGATATTTGGTCTCTTACAGCCTTCTGAATGCAGAGACATTTAAGAGTACAGACATAATGTCTTGGCCGCGAAAATGACTCTGAAAACACCAGGTTTCACTATGTTTATTTACATAGATAAGTTGTGTTAGTGTGAAACGCCGCCACCATCCTAAAATTCAAACATGGACGCAATGATACTGAGAATGACTCCAAATTAATATATAACTAATTAAACAGTCAAGTCTGTCTGGATAGTGAAAGGTGGTAACATTACAGTTTTGAGGATGACCATACATCCCTGAGCTCCCAGCAGATGTCTCTGAAGACTTATTTCTTAGTCAAAGAATGTTTTTCTTTTAAAAAATGCTTATCACAGACAGTCTCTTTTGGAAATACCACCACCTGTAAATGCTGATTGATCAGAAATTATCCCATGTTTAGCCAGTGCCAGTGCACGTAGCGTGTAAAGAAAAATAATGGTATACAGCTGCTGTCCAGTTTTAAAATGCTTCATTGTACCGCTTTTATGGTGTGGGAGGTGATCAGCGCAGGTCTACCATTGTGACTGTGCCTTCTGTGATCACAATATGGCTGCCAGCCTGAAGAACAGACAGAAAAAAAGAAGAAAAAAAAACCCATTTTGACAGAATTTGTGGAACGATTAAGACAGTTTCCAGTTTGAACAAGGACATAAATCATCACTTATCACAGGACTCTTCTGAAACACAAAATGGTACATGAGCATGAATAGCTCATGTAGCTTTTTGTGAATAATCTTTTGTCTGCTAAATGTGAGTGGGATGTGAGCAATGAGGTACTTTCCATCTAAAAAAACATTATAGAATAAAAACTGAAAATGCACCCCCTCCCAATTTCAATAACTAAACTAGCTCAAAAAACTGTTACATCATCTAGTATTGTGCCATGCCTATGTCTAACTATAAATGATCCCAGATTAATATAACTATTCCAAATACAGTAAACCCCCGCTCATCGTGGGAGTTGCATGCCAGGGGCACCTGCATATAGTGAGAAAAAGCGTTATGTGGTTTAAAAAAAATGCCTATTTTTATAGTGAACACCCTAAATATGCCTCCAAATATGCTCCCAAAACACTTTAGTTTCATTTTAAACTCATTACCCTTAAAGAAAATGTAAAGGTAAACCTGTATTTGTACTGTACAGTTTACACTGAACTCCCGCAGTGCTAGAATGTAAAATACCGATATTAACCCTATCTAGACCGCACTGTAATTCATGCATGCATGTTTTCTTTGGTATAAGCAGGGTAAATACAGTAATAAATGAATTTAATTTACAGTAAAAAAAAAAAAATACAGGGCTTTAGAAAAACAAAACAAAAAACACAAGAACACTCGAGACACTCCACGGGGGAAATTCTGGACTGCACAGATGCGTCACAGGGCAGCAGCCAATCAGCACCAAGGAGAAATAAGTAACGTTCTCAGATTGGCTACTTTCAAACCTCCCGCCTCTGACTACAACTGACTGTGATGGCCTCGTGCGCCACACCCCCTCATCTTTGTGCTGGGCTGTTTATGTTTGGGCCAGTGCTGAGCAGTGGAGACTCACTCCGTTCAGGTGTGTCTGACTGCCTTGGTAACCTCTGCGCTCAAACATAAAAAATTAACATATGCGATAGACTGAAACAGCGGCTGCTGATCCATGTAAAAGTGGGGGGTTACTGTATATGAATAATATTCCAGAAATGGATCTGCTATGTTCATGGGACAGGCACTTACAGTAAATAAGGGAGGTTCTTTGGAATGTGGGTGAAAGCCTTTCTGTGTGCAGGTAGAAATCTCTTCCATTCCATAATCAGTCAACCTGAAGTAGCCTGTCCTGTATTGCAGAAAAAAAGATCCCTGGTAAATTTAGGACAAACGTTGCTCCTGATTGCAAAACTAGTGATTGGCAGGTATGACATTCCTCATATATAGAAAGTCAGCCAGATTTAAAACCTAAATGATGTTTCTCTTTACTGAGACAACACAACAGTATAATCCAACAGATTCAGTCATATTATACTAAACATGATATATAAGTTTATGGACACCTAGTTATTCAAAAATGTTCAAAAGCCAAAATCTACAAACAAGCAGAATCTTTCTCACTTGCAACTAACACGGTAACAACAAAGCTGGTTTATTTTGAGGAAAACAAAATTGTGCAAATATTCTGGTGGTATCAGTCAGTGCTAACTTGGGAGTAATACCCAAGGCCAGTCACTGTGATATCAGCAATTTTCAGCACTCAAACCTTTCAGGTGTTTAAACCATTCTTGTGCCCAAAATGTTTTTACAACAGTTAACAAAAGCTTTTAACAATAGTTTGGAAGAGAGAACGGTCAAATAATTATTTTGGGAAATTTGCTCTTTTTACCAGGCAATAACATGAAGCTTGAAAACTGGAATTTTCCTGCAATTAGTTAAAATTGTAGTTAAGTAGTTTTGAAAACAAGAAACTCTGAGCACTCACTCATTAAATTTAGGCGAGCAAACGATGGCGATGGCTTCTGGCAACATGAGCTGGTAGGAGCAGTGAGTGTGAAGATCTACACTGGAGAGGAAGGCTGTCTGAGTCGGGTGAGTCTTAAAAAAAAAAAAGAGAGAGATATAAAGTACTATATGTCTACAGTTACGATGTGTGAGAGAAACAGGGTTTTGAAAAAGAGAAAATCTGAGCGGTTGGTCCTTGCTCAACTTCAGCCCCTGGTGAGCTCCTCGCCGGACCCACTTCAATTTGCCTGCCAGTCTGGCATTGGGGTAGATGATGCGGTAATCCACCTCCTACATCGTTCCCTTTCTCATCTGAAGACCATTGGGAGCACTGTGAGAATCATGTTGTTTGATTTCTCCAGTGCCCTCAACACCACCAATCCTGAGGGACAAGCTGCAGTACACAGGAGTGGACCATCACCTCACCACATGGATTCTGAACAACCTCACGCCAGGAACGGTTATGGTTCCATTTCTCTTCACCACTCCACCAACTGCTGAACCACCTCACGCCAGGAACAGTTATGGCTCCGTTTTTCTTCACCACTCCACCAACTGCTTCTTGCAGAAGTTCTCTGATGACTCTGCAATAGTTGGTGATACGATTTCCTACAGCAACCGCTCAATATCCAGGGTACCTTGGTGTTTATCTGAACAATAAACTGGACTGGACTCTACAAAAAAGGGCAGAGTAGGCTGTATCTACTGCAGAGGCTCTTTTGGCATGCAGGGGGCGCTGCTGAAGACCTTTTATGACTCAGTAGTGGCATCAGCCTTTTATGGTGTGGTCTGCTGGTGTACCCGCTGGGGACAGAAAGAAACTGAACAGAAACTGAGTGACAGGAGAATGGTGCCTAAGCTGTCATCTTAGTTGGACAACATCTCCCACCCAATGTAGAGCACTCTGATAGCACTGAGGAGCTCCCTTAGTGACAGGCTGCTGCACCCACGGTGTGGGTTAGCGAGATTCTGCAGGTCTTTCCTTCCAGCTGCTGTCAGACTTTACAATCATTACCTGGCAGTTGGCCACACACTCAAACAAACACATCCAAACAAGGACTGTTATGTGAAAAAGTTCTTTTGTGTGATGTGTCTTGTGTGCAATATTTCTGGAGCAGAATGTGCAATTTTTGGACAAAAGATTACTGTGTGCAATGTGCAATTTCTTCTGGTGTATTACTGTTTTTTGTCAGTGTTGACAAATGCTGCTCTTATTTTCTTCTTTTGTTCTGTCCACTTGCTGCTGTAGCAATTTCCCACTTGTGGGACTAATAAAGGGTTATCTTATGTTACGTGAACAGTCAATCAAGCCAAGTTTACAGTTCTCCTGAGTAGAAATATTTTCTGCTAATCTAAAAAATTAAATATACAAAACATTACTTGTTGCTACGCTCTGAAATTGCTTAACGTTTGATTATTGCATGTTTCTAAATATAAGCTTTAGAGTGGGGTAGTAAGTAATGTTTATTTGATGTTTGTAAATACCACCTCTAGAGGGTGACAGTGAGTAATGTTTTTTTTTATAGGCAAGTTAGAAGAAAAATCACTTTAATGTTTCATGGTTTATAGTGAAGTGGCTGTGGCTCACATGTATCCAGCCCAGCGTGATGAGGTTGTGCTGATCCTGCACCAGAAAGAGCTCCTCCTCGTTCTCAGTGTCACAGTAATCTGGGCCCCCACTCTGTTTAGGCACTATCACATGCGTCACTGTGAATGCATTCCTCGTCTGAAGTAGAAACGCAAAGACCCGTCACTAACAACTTCCATACAACAATATACTGCAGTTAGATATTCAGCTTTCACAGAGCATTACACTGCTTATTCATTCATTCATTCTGAAAAATGTGCATTATAAGTCGTACCAGTCGGCCACAGAGTATTCCACACGTCTCCACGGCTCGGATTGTGTTGTTATTGGCCAAGCGCAAGAATTTACTGCAGAGCTCAGAGGGAACTCCTACCTGCCTCAAACCATCCACCAGTGTACCTGCATTAAAGAGGAAAGAAGCCCATGCTTAAGTACAGATACAGAATCAGAGATACAACTACAGCATTTAGGTCACTTCTTTCAGAGGCATTTGCCTCTCCTCTCTTTTGTGACTGCAGATGTGAGATCTTAATATCAGAATCAGAATCAGAAAACCTTACTGATCCTGGAGGAAATTGCTTGTGTTATGACTGCACAGACACAGACACACAGGGACAATCTAAACTATAAAGTTCAAATAAATGCAATAAAAACTCTGCAGGAAAAAAAACTCCTATATACACAAATGCTGGGTATTAATACTTTGGATAAGGAACTGACAGTAGTTAGGAGTATGTTATTGTACATAATGGAGAAAAATAGTATATAAGTAATATTGACATAAGTAGTGATATTGCACACGGTAATGCACATTAGAGGTCTGCAACAGGACGGGATGCCCGTGGGATGCAGCGCAAAAGCATGCGGCGCGGGTCTACATTTGAGTTTCTTGCGGGAGCGAGACAAACCATAACAGATGCGGGCGGGAGCGGGTCAAAATATTACACATTTCTGCGGGAGCGAGACAGAAACTTGCGGGAGCGTGCGGGAGCGGGATGAAAAATCAGTCCCGCACAGACCTCTAATGCACAAAAAATGATTTAGCACACAAACTGTATTATGAACTGTATTTTAAAAGGCAGGTCTTACAGTTGGCCATTCGGCCATGGGAGCCTGGTTTGAGTGAGCGATCGAAGGTTGGAGGAGGAGCTGGAGTGGGTGTGACTGGTGCCGATGGAGTGTTGTGGTTAGTGGAGGGGTACTGTGGGCTTTGAGGCGGTGTGGGGGAAGCTGGGTAAGGCAACGGCGGGCCCTGGATGCCAGGGATAAGCAGAGCATCGTCAGGAGGTGACGCAGGTGTGCTGAACTCATGGGGGATGCGCTGGCGCTCGCGTTCATGCTCCTGCCGCCGGATCATCTCCTCAAACACACTGAACTGCTCCTGCTCCAGCTGCCTCCTCTGCAGCTCCGCCACACGCCTCCGCTCGGCCTCCAGCTCCCTCTGCCGGGACAGCTCATGCTCCACAGCGGCCTCTTCCTCCTGCTAACAAAAAAACTACATCAGGTTAAAACACAGCTGAACCATAAAGGCTTACATAGATTTATTCTATAAATATATTCTAATAGCTTTATTATAATACATTGATTAGTATAATAACCACTGGTTTTGGGAGAGTTTGCCATTAGTATTGTATTGCAGCCATATAATAGTCATTATTAAGTGGCTTGATGTGAAGTACTCCATTCTACAGGAATTTACCAAGTAAGAAATGTTCATGGTGGTGGTGAGTGGAACCAAACGTTCCAAGAGATTTGTACTCCTAAAAGCTCACTCTCAGAAACTTATAACATGAAATGGTTATGAATACACTGCCATCCATTCCTGTTCCATTCACCACCACTGCAAAGAAATTGGAGTTGGTAGGTTTCACTATAATGAATCTCAACATCAAACCACTCTGAATTACTTTGTTTACATCTCAATTTCTGCAGAAATTTTGAAAAAACAGTATTGTTACTTTTTAAAGAATAGGAGATTTATATTTGCTCCTAAGTGGCAAAACCATTTAAAGAAGTAATTAGGGAGAAAGGCGACGTCGTGATGCTGAGAACTGGCAGGAACTGTGCGCAATCCAACATGGCAGCCTCCCTCTGAACAACAAACCATCTAGCTTCCAAACCAGCCTAATCTAGCCCAACGAACATTATTTGCGGTCCCTTTTTAGGTAAAATACTAGGGATGCTCTGATCAGGATTTTTGCCACGGATACCAAGTACCGATTTTTTGTCTAGGTGATCGGCCAATACCAATGCCGATTCTGATGCTTCAAGTTTATATAACTGATATCAGAATCAGAAAACTTTATTTATCCCAGAGGAAATTGTTTTGTAAGCTTTTGTAAGAATATGTAAGCTCTCTGATCACCATTAACTTTTTTTCAGATAAAGTAATACTATAAATGTTGCGTTATATTTTTGTTATATTTTTACAGTAATATATCTAATGTAACTATTGTTTTAACAGAGTACTAAATAATCACAAA
>JBBIGA010000016.1:1175160-1193574 GCA_037576975.1 Alestes dentex
TGTATTGTTGCTCTTGTGCTCGAGCCTGTTTGCACTTGTGTTCTGTTTCTGTTCTGTTGTGTTCTGTTCTGCTCTTGGGTTGCACCATGGTCCTGGAGGAACGTTGTTTCGTTTTTACTATGTATTGTGTATATGGTAGAAATGACAATAAAAACTACTTGACTTGACTTGACTTATTATAAAATATTCACTGTAACACCATTCTCACACTAGCAGACTCTGAAATTACTTTTTGAACTAACCTCAAATATATCTATGACAGTCATGATGGTTTTATAAACTGAAAGATCTGACTAAAACTTCACAATGGCGTAAATATTCAAAAAAAAAAAAAAATTAAAAAATCCATAATATCTACAGTGCCATTTAGGATAGGCAGAAGATTTTGTATTAAATGTAGTCTGCAGGTTTTTGATGTTATATATACTCACATTTGTGGAATACATCTACACAAAAAAAATGCAGTTAACATCTTAAAATTACATTTAAAATGAAAAACAAGTTCACATGCTATTATATGTAGTACCCTTGATAACCTTGATGTTGAACTTTTTCCATTATTGAGAGAAAATTTACTTCATTTGAATCTGAATCTTAAATTTAGTTGCATTTCCACCAGCTAGCAGAAAGGGTGAAGCAAACACATGTCCAGCCACAGAACTCAGTCTCCTGATAACAAGAACCAGTGTTTAGATGGTTACACCCATCAGTGCTGGACTGTTCCAACTTCTGTTGTCTTTGTTCAGCTTTAGCAGTCGCTAAAAACAAAATTCTGTTTAGTTCGTTAATTTGACAAAATATAATTTTGTTTAACTGTGCTTCAGTATGTTAATTTCAAACCGAAGCTGTCGCTGCCGACAGGTTTTTTCCAATGTTTTCCTAAATTACCGTAATTCTCGAACCGTTTGCGCACTCGAAAAAATTCCAACGGTTTCTGAAAGCAGAGAAGCTGAGCTTTTCATTGACATTAGTGTCGTTACGGTTCTCCACCGCACGGCGTCAGTGCAGCCCCGGGAATACGAAGGTTGGTTGCCGAAAGAGAAAGTGAGTGAGTGAGACGGAGCTTTGCAGAATAGTGATTTTATCGGACATTTTAGTTGTTTTTTTATCGCGTTTTCAATTGTTTTTTGTTTTTACTGTTGTTTGCAGTGTTATTTGCTGTTATTCGTCTTTTTACCTTTTTCTGCAGTTTTTAGTCGCGTTTTTCCCTTGTCGTGCTTTTATTTCAAACATGATGAGGCGGTCGTCTGCTCAAAGTCGAGGTCGGAGTCAAGTGTGTGGGCAGCGCCGTGAAGCTGGTGGTAATGCCACTCGCAGCCGATCACCACATCATTCAGTGGCTTGGAGAACAGAGGCAGACCTGAATGATGCTGTCCCTCCACCTACAAGTTTCAGACCAAAAAGAACTCCCGGTGTTCAACCTCCGTCACAGATACACAATCTCCAGGTGAAATTTTCTCCAGATTTTTTGATGACGACGTCCTAAAACTCTTGTGTGAAAATACAAACAAGAATGCTGCAAAAAAATAAACAACAGGGGAAAACATTTGCCTGGATGGAGACACACCCAAAGAACTTCAGGAGTATCTGGGCTTGTTGCTTCACATGGCAGTCTGCAATTTTCCTAAAGGAAGTCAAAGTTTTGACTGGGGAAAGGGCTCTCTTTTGTTGTGGTTACATCTTTAGTGAACAAAGAGTACCTGGGATCGGGTTATATTGTCTATTGTGACAATTTCTACACCAGCCCAGCCCTCTTCCAGCACCTGAGAAAACAAGGATTTGGGGTATGTGGAACATACAGGCAGGGCAGAGTGGGCGTTCCAGAAGAAGATGGCCATTTTGAGAGGGTCCCTGTCCCCAGACCAACAGCTGTGACAGAGTACAATAAATACATGGGAGGAGTGGACACATCAGACCAAATGCTAGGAACAAATTCAGTCCACCGCAAAACCAAAAGATGGAACATGACAGTTTTCCTACGAGTACTGCAGAGATGGGAAAGACGCAGAGGACGAGTATGGTAAGGAAGCAGTTTCCATTAGGGCCCAAAAATGCCTGAACTTTTTTCGAAAAAAAGAGACTCTAAAAAAACTACAGGGCCAGACTTCAAATGCTTGTTATTTTTTAGTGTTTTATAGTTCATAGTTCATATTGAACATTCAAAATATTTTATTCATGTGCATTCTGAGTGTCTTATTTAGTAAAAACCTTTAAAAAATCAATTTTGTTTTTTGTGTTTTTCTGTTTTTACACCCTGTTTGTGACGGCCACCTCGTCCCCGCCACGTAGAACCCGTTCCCTGTCTCCTGAATATTAGTTGTCCTTCCTTTCTTTCCTTTCTGTACGCCCTGTCTCCCTTTGTTTTCTCTCCGTCCCCATGCTTGTTTTCAGTTTACGTTGGTTCCCTTGTCTTCACTTGTTTGCTTCCCCTATTTAAAGCCCCAGCCGATCCCTGTCCTTTGAGTCTGTATTTGTCTGCATTTGTCTTTCCCTGGTTATTGTCTTCTCTTGTCTTGATTCTCGTGTTGTTTGCTGTTGTCTTTTCCCGTGTCATGGTCTTGTCTTTGCTTGTCTTTCCCTGTTTAATGATTTGTCTCCCTATTCTGTCTTCCAGGCCCGTGTTCCTCCCGTTTTATCCTGAGGTGGTGCACGTTTTGCACCGTCTGCCTGAATCCATGTTTCATGGCTGTGTGAGCTTTGGTGAAGCTCAAGCCTGAGTCCATGTTTTGTTCTTTTGTTCGTTTGAGGAGCACGGGTCTTGTATGTTCATTGTGATTACCTTGTCCTAGTTTGTTTCATGTTCTGTGTTCCTGTGTTTGGGTTAGAGCTGGGGTTTTGTGTTTCTGTTTTAGTTCTGGATTGTGTTTTGTTCTGTGTGTTTTACTTTCTCATATATATATATATATATATATTTTTTACATTTTCGTTAAGGGTAATGTATTAAACTGTAAAAACACTATAAAAATAGGCGTTTATTTTACCACAACACAACAATGCGCTTTTTCTCTATACGTGGGTGCTCTTGGAATGTAACCCTGCAAAAAGCAATTTCCCATGGTGATCAGTCTGGCAAATGTGCAGCAGTTCCCCTCAGAGAATACAGAGTTCTGTTTAAATTTGCAGATTATTTATATCTGTGAGGAGTGCAAGTTAAGTCTCTGGCATATCCAGCTAGAGCAGCCTAGCTAGAAAGGGCAGAACCAAGAGGTATGATGGGCATGAGAGTGCCCTGAGACACCGGCGCACCTCCACTCCACCGTCAAAAACCTGAGTGAACGTGAGGAATAGTAGGGCGACAACACCAGTGTCCCAGGTTGATCGGAAGCCAATGAAGTCTTGATAATATTGGGCTAATGTGGTCGAATTTCCTGGTTCTAGTGAGGACTCTAGCTGCCGCATTCTGGACTAGTTGAAGCTTGTTTAGGTTTTTGTTGGAGCAGCCTGACAAGAGGCTGTTACAATAATCGAGTCTGGAAGTAATAAAGGCGTGGACTAATTTTTCTGCATCATGGAGACATAATGCACTTCTTAATTTAGCAATATTTCGAGGCGTTTAGTACTGATAGGAGACGCCCGGTGATTAGTGGTAGGACTTCTTTATGCAAGCTTGTAGGAACAGAGTCGAGCATACAGGTAGAGGATTTTGAAGACAGAATAATTGCAGAAAGTTCTGTTTGTCGGACTGGGTTAAAATATGTCAGTTTTTCAACTACAGCTGAGATTTGAGCAGTATCTGTGTCTACTGAATTGGGTGCCAAATGTTTTGGAGTCGAATTTCTAGATTGAATTTCTTGTCTATTTCTATGTTATTTTTGAAAAAGTCAATAAAAACATCACTAGTAAAATTTGCAGGAACCTGTGGCTCTGTACCTCCCTGGTTCCTAGTTAGTTTAGAAATTGTACTAAACAGAAACCTGGGGTTATTTATGTTATATTCAATGAGGGATGACAGATAGGCTGATCGTGCTGTGGTAAGTGCTATGTTGTAGTCTCTAGGCTCTCCATCCACGTGGTGTGGAAGGATTCCAAATTAGTCGATCGCCATTTGCATTCTAGTCTACGCGCATTTTGCTTTAAAGCATGTGTTTGATCAATATACCAGGAAGCCAGCTTTCTCTGTCTGACTTTTTTACGTCTTAGAGGTGTGACGTAGTCAAGTGCGGATCGAAGAGAGTTCTCGAGGCATTCCGTTAGGATATCTAGGTCTGCTGGACAAGATGGAGTGCCAAATGGGGTTGATATTTCTGGAAGATTCTCAAAATAACTATGAACTGTGGCAGACGTAATAGTACGATTAATTCGAAAGCAAGGGAATGTGCTTACATTATGATTAAGATGATCACATGTAATGAGGTAGTGATCTGAGATTACTGTAGACAGAGGAAGAATGGCTATGTTATCCACATTAACACCAAGAGTCAAGATTAATGGCCAAGTGTATGGCCGCAGCAGTGAGTAGGCCCTGTTACATGCTGGGTGTAGCCAGCTGTATCTAGAATTGAAGTAAATGCAGATTTTAGAGGATCCTGTTCTTTTTCAAAGTGAACATTAAAATCTCCAATAACTATAATTTTAATGCAGTGAACAGCTAAATTTGCTATAAAACAGCTGAAATCTCGTAAGAACTCTGTATATGGCCCTTGTGGCCTGTAGACAGTAATTAGGGAGAGAGAGATTTTATTTGTATTTAAATTAGTTATATTAAGGAACCGAGTTTCAAAGGACGAGAACTTTGACTCAGTTATCTGTTTAATATTTAAGGAACTTCTATATATGGTTCCTGTGCCTCCACCTCTACCCTTTAGTCTAGGACTGTGTACGTAGTTGTAGCTTGGAGGTGTATCCTCATTTAGAGCAAACAAACGTCAGGTCTAATCTAGGTTTCTGTAAGGCATAAGGTATCAAGATTCTGATCAGTTATTAATTCCTTGACAAGAGCAGTTTTAGGGGCGAGCGATCTTATGTTTAACTGTCCTAACTTTAGATCTAAGGTGCTGAGTGTTACGTCTGGGCCACCCCGAGTGCGCAGCTCCTCGCCTGAATACTAGGTGCGAGCAGCTCGGAGTCAGGTAAGTTAGTCTGTTGAGTGTGAGGTGGTTAGGAGCCTAGGCAACCCGGCTGTAGCAAGGAGCTGCCTAATTAGGCAGTAGGGTTGTCAAGCTCCTAACGACAGGTCCACCTGTTTTTAGCTTGTTAATTAAGTTAAAGTGTCCGCGTTGTGTGATTGGCTGTCTGTCGTGAGTCTCTGTGAATTTAGCCCAGCCGATCCAGAGCGTCTTTGAGAGAGTCCAAAGCTACTCTGAGAGAGTTGGAGCGTGGGGTTTGTCCAGGTCCTCCGTGCCAGCCCAGACAAGGATTTGTGGGAACAGGACTGTTCGCGTTCAGGAAGCAAAGGCTTCCACTAAGAAGGAAAGTATCCAGATTCAGCTAATCCGCTCTGTCTGTTTTCAGACTGAATGCAAGCTGACCCAAGAAAGGACTGAGTGGACCTCAGTCAGAAAGAAAAAGTATCACTGGGCACGAAGGGCATTAAAGTGACTGTTTAACAAAGACTTTCTTGTAGTGCCGCGCGTCTTTTCCCCTGCACCGACATAACACTGAGTTTACTGGAAGTATGAGAGAGATTAATTTAGGGTGACCAGATGTCCTCTTTTCCCCGGGCATGTCCTCTTTTTGAGATCTGGAAATTCCTCCTGGCCGGGATTTTAAAATGGTCCGGGATTTTGAGCTGCCTACACATTTGTCATGTCAAGGGCATCTCTCATAAACCAGAACGGCTATCTGGTGCACGACCGCCGGCCCGAGATGCCCGTAACATACCAACAACACCCCTCCCCCGGGACCACTGCTGTCAATCCGAGATGCGCATACCCCCCCGAAAAAACAGCTGAACCACGGCCGAGCTGGTTTAGAAAGTCCGCGCTAAGGTGTCCTCTTTTTCATGATCCCAAATTTGGTCACCCTAATTAAATTATTCAAGCACATTTTTTGGTGTTTCCTACTTCTCTGTTTAGTTTGGGGGACAGACACAGTCTTGATATAAAACTTAGGGTCAAACTTAAGTGACGACACAAGGCAGCTAGCAGACTGTCGGTTTAGCCGGTCTGTCTGCATCCTGGCCTCGGTACTGGTTTGTCAGCAGCGACTACCTGAGCTGCGCTGCCGGCTAGCTAACAGCCTATGGGCTATGCTGCAGGAGATGAAAGTAGCACTCTCTCATGAGGGGTGGATACCGTCCCGGGCTAAGAGACCAGGCTTGCCCTCGAACGTGGACCAATTGTCAATAAATCCCACATTGTTTTCCGAGCACCACTTGGACATCCAGCAATTCAGTGCCCAAAGCCTTCTGCAAGCCTCGGGGTCACGCCGTAGGCCAGAGCATATTACTGCATCGGACGTAGTCTGGGCTAATTTGCACACCTCTTTAACAGTAGCTTTAGTGATCTCTGATTGCCACAGATGAATATCATTAACCCCTACATGAAACACTATCCCCTCATATCTACGACTAGCTAGCAGCTTCAAGTTCCTTGCAATGTTGGAGGTGGAACACAAAGGTCCTTTAAATATTAGGTAGATTGTGGCGCTGGTGCAATTAAATGGCATCATCTCACATTTATTTAAATAGGTAATTTTTGTTTGTGCTAAGTGGAAAAAGTTGCTTGAGGAATCTCCAAACACAAATTTCCCTAAAAAGAGGGTATTGCAAAGCTAGCCAGTGCAATTCTAGTAATACCAGTCCAACCCAAGCAGACTATCAGATGTTAGGCAAGAGAAGAAACATTGGTGGATGGTGTATTAGAAACCATTAGTGTTTCTAAAACAATACTATGAGCTGGACTTCCGTGTAACTTAAACATAGCAAAAAGTCATCATGATACCAGGCTTTTAGCTTCAATACCTGTAAGTGTAGCACCAAAATAATTCATATCAATATATACTATGGTCACCATCACTTACCATTGCCTGGAGACCAAATGTTTATTGGGCTGAAAACAGAAAAATGTATCATTTTTAGTTTCACAGCTTAATATAGGAGCTATAGAAGATATGTTACAGAATAAAAGTCTTCATCTATGTATCTGTGTGTGTTAGATATGCTAATGGAAATGCTCATCTCAGTCAAATCAACAGATTGGTTTGCCTTTATTTTCTTAATTAAATGGTTCTTGGCTTTCATTTATAGTTCCTGGTAACATACAGAACCTTCTATGCTTCATAAATCTGGAATTATGCAGTAGGTTCTTCATACTCTCACATCTCTATTGCAATAAAAGTTTCCATAGTAAAAGAAAAATTGTTCTTCTGTGGTATTAACCTTTTAGGTGTAGTCAGCCTGGTTCTAGCGTAATTCGGTAAAGACCTGTAATTACTGGAAACTGAATTTTTGGCCACAGTTTTGGTAAAGTGTTGAACTTTTGACACAATTGAAGTCTCTCTTAGCAAATCTCTGTAAATTCAGCAGCCATCTTGGCACCTGGGCTCCTTCAGCTGGTAAAATCAAACAAAAACAGCACACATTTTGGAGTGTTTGGCTCAAACAATGTACCAAAATTTGTTCACAGTTTACCTGTAAACATATTTTGCTCTTTTGACACCATGTTGAGCTCTATAGGCTTTTCCATTCATTTGTCCATGGGAAGGTTCACAGAGGAACCCTTAAATTAGTAAAGAACATTCACATTTTGGGAAGGTTTGTGGGAGAACCCTTAAATTGGTTAAAAAAAAAAAACCCAAAAAAACCTGTACATTTTGGGAAGGTTCTGGGAAGAACCCTGAAACTGGTGAACAATCTTCACATCAGGTTCTTCACACTCAGACAGCTCATACAGGTGAAAGTCCAATCCTGCTGTTTACTTGATGCTAATAAATCGCTGTGAACTTCTGTTTGTCAGAAACATTACCCTCATAGCTCTGGTGCAAACCTAAAGAAGCAAATATCAGCCACATAGACAACTGGGTTCAAGTGGTCCATTTGATTATTGGCCAAAGTGTCACTTCACCAGCACCTGGATTTTATTTATGATTCATCCTCCTTTTTCAGGTGTGACCTCTTCAGTGTTAATATTAATAGTAATACTGCAGGAATGTATAGACAATGTGAAGTGTTTGTGGAACATCAAAGGCTGAACCTGGCAAGAGTTACAGATCAAAGGGAAGCCCTGGAGCAGAAGCTTGGCTGCAGCCCAGCAGCCTCTAATGAGCAAAATTAAAATGTATTAATTCTGACCTTGCATCAAGTAGACAGATGTCTCGTACTGGTGAAAAAATCCATAACAAAGCTACAGTCTGTATCATTAAGGTATTGGGAGAAGATTAATATCCAGCGTGTTTGTCATTCTGATGCGCAGACCCATGTTCTTCCTGGGATCATTAACCCTTTAATGTCCCATTAAACATTAGAAGTCCCTGTTATTTCCAGCAGTAACAAAGGGATTAATAATTTCTCACCTGAAGCACAAGCGGTGAAAGAGGTTAGAAGAGATGTTACACTTTGAATTTGATTAAGCTTTTGTGTGTAAACAGGGTTGCGTTGTTTGTTCCAGGCTATATATTTCTATATATCCTTGTATAAACCCCATACATAATTTCTATATATCTCTGTATAAACCCTATATATCAGTACAGTATATCCCGATATAAACCCTATTTACAAAGTCAATACATCATATTTAAACCCACACTGATGCCACCGCCATCCTTGGCCAAGAGTGTGTCACTTGCCTTGGTCTCTCTGAGTGGGTATGATGGCCCACCCTTTCCCCCAATATATAGACAGGAACTGTGACACTTTTTTGTTTGTTAAAACAAACACTTTTTGTTCCATTGACTTAAACAGCCACTACAGTTCACTCTACACACTAAATGACATAATGTGTGACACCAACACATTAAGCACCGTCCATTGTAACTAGGTTAATATTGATGATTTCTTCCACCAAAAAAGTAGGGCATTTAGTGTATGGACAGAGCTGACAAACCAGTTTGTTTGGTGTTAATCTAGTTGAAAAGTTTAACAACATGTTGAGAATTTGACGCAGACTTGTGATAACTTTCTTTTCCAGAATCTGACCAAACAGGCTGCAGTGAGGAACGTGATCTTACTAGAGTTATCAAAGAGGCTTGTTTTCTGTTTGCTATGCGAAAGTAGTTAGCCGCAGTGTAAAGTCAGTCATTACTTGGCAACCAGTGCTCGGCGGAGTGATACAGTTATTGTGAAAAAAAAAAATCAGCATGTGCACATCACATGCCATTGTGCCATTATATTACTAAACATGCAGTCAACAGGTGCTAGTGGTTGAGCATAGCTCCAGTATAGCAGTAAACAACAAGGGCTGAGCAGTTGAGCTCCCTTTGGGGTTTTCAGCACCTCAAATGCAGTCCTGAATCCTGTCTGTTCAAGTTGTGGAAAATGTTCCTGAAAACGCAGGCCATTCTTTTGTACGTAGAACGTAATGCACGTATTGCGCATTTCAGCAGAGCTGGTGAGCATGAGCCCCCAGTGTTGGTAATAAAGGCAGGAGAAGAGCAAAATGTGAGTGCTAGCTTAAATGAAGTGGTATGTGAACGCAGGACTGGTCTAACCAGCAACCCTCCCAAAGATATAGTCACTGGGAAAAGAAAAATTGAGGGAATAAAGCAGGTTTTGGGGAAAACAATCACAATCAGGCCTTTCTCCAGCCAGCCTTTCCAAAATGCCGAGCATATTAAAGTCACTCAGGCACACTTTCTCCTGTCATGTGTGCGTGAATATGTGTGTGTCTGTGTTGTGGTGTGCAAAGAATAGGCTAATGTTTCGGCACCCTAGCCTTTCACTAGCCTGTTGCTGACAACTCATTAGCTTCAATTTCGGTGATGGATGTGGATGTGGAGCTCAGGGCACTTGGAGACACCAGCAAAGCCCCAGAGAGAGAGGCCCAGCCTGGGATGATGCAAGGCATATTCCTGCCCTTCCTAATGACTGCCGAGCAAAATAAAATAGAAGCCGTGTGTGTGTGTGTGTGTATGTGTGACTGACAGGTTTGTATCTCACCCCAGGGCAGAGAGGGAAATGAGCACTCACTGTGTGTCAGCCTGTCTGTCTGGTCCCCCCCCCCACACACACACACACATACACACACACTCCCAAATCATATGGAAAGCGTAATTGAGAGTGCAGTCTAATTATCGATAGTAAGGAAATGTCCTTTTGAATGATATGGGAAGCTCCAAACAATGCAAAAAAAACATGTTTAGGGAGGATGATGATGGACAGATAACATCCACAAAAGGGGCCGCATTAAGAACAGACCTGGATTTCAGCACAATTGCTGTTGCATCATATAATAGCTGTGAGGTATTACAGTGAACATCAGCTATATCCTACGCAGATGTTGCAAAAAAGCTCCTAAATAGGAATTTGCCAAGTTCTGCAAATGGTTAAGCTGTAAGCAAAGTGGCTTCATGTGAAGCAGAACCGTTCACAGTGGACGTCTGAACTAGACGTCTGAAGAGCTTAATTCCTCTAAAAGCTTCCTCACAGAAAATTATTACATGAAATGGTTATAAATATGCTGCCCGATGTCTGAGACATTGTTTTATAATAATCGTAAAGTAAATGTTTTGTTTCAAATATTCTTGAAGGAGGGTGTGAGGCAAAGTAGTTCTCAAAGGAGACTTATTTTAATAGATTTTTCACTTCAAGTCAAGTAGTTTTTTTACCATCATCATTGTTACATATAAACACTTAGGAGACACACAGTGGTTCACTGGTGGGTTTGGATAGTACATAAAATGGTGTTTGTGTTGTAGACATTATGACCCCTGGTAACATTCACCACCTATAAAGGAATACAGTGGAATTCATCTTGAAAATATTCTTTGAATTTTTTGGTTTGTAAAGAAAAGTTTGTCCATTTTAGAACTAGAGTTGATTTCTCCCAGGCTGTCAGTCTATTGTAATCTTATTTACAATCTTTTCAAAGTAGATGTGGTTTATTCCCTTTTCTATTTGTTGGGCCTGTATTTAAGTCTAAGTACACTTTGAGAATTAATGACTAATAGAATGAAGGTAAAGATACAAAAAGAAAAATGTGAAAGAGATCAAAAGTAATTAGAAAAATAATAAAATATAAACATGAAAAAATAAACATTAAAACATGAAAAAATAAACATTAAAATAATAAAAATTTAGTTTCTCTATAATTAATCATTTCATGGTGGAATTCCCCTTTAACAGGGGGTCTTTGCAGTCTTTTTTCTGCTTGTCAATTTTAGAACTGGAGTAAATCTTTTCCAGACCGACAGTCTATTAGAATCCTGTTCATAATCTTTCCAGGTGACGTTCAAAGTACATGTACATGATGTTCTGTCTTCAAATCTACTGTATGCATTTTGACTATTAGAATGAGGATAAAGACATAAAAAGAAAAAAACAATACTTATGTCAAAGAGATCAAGAGACAGATAATTGGAAAAATATTGATAAAATTAAGCATTAAATATTAAAATTAAAATATTTAAAATATTTAAACATAAAATACGTTTTGCTAATGGATTTTGTCAAGGTGGAATTCCCCTTTATCATGCATGGGGTCTTTCGTCTGCAAAAGAAAAGCTTGCCAACTTTAGAACTAGTGTAGATCTTTCCCAGACTAACAATCTATCTTATTTATGTTTCCAGGTGGTGCTCAAGTTATATGTGTAGTTAATTAGCTGGTGGTGATGTTTTGTATTTATGTCAATAAGCACTTATAACTATTAAAAAGCACATATAAAGGGCATATATAATGGGAGGAAAAGCACATATAATGGGAGAATGAAGGTAAAGAGAAAAATAAAATTTGTATGATCAGAAGTATAAATTGCAACATATTTTAATCTCAATATTTGATATCAGTTAGCAAATTAGCCCAAGACCAGTAAAGCATCAGTGTAAAGGACAGTTCAACAGAAATGTCTTTCCTTGCTTCATTGAGAAGGTCCACATCACATTTCCATCAGATTGTGCCATTATATTACTAAATGTGCAGTTAATAGGTGTTAGCAGTTGAGCATAGCTCCAGTATAGCAGTAAACAACAAGGACTGAGCAGTTAAGCTCACTTGGGGTTTTCAGCACCTCAAATGCAGTCCTGAATGCTGTCTGTTCAAGTTGTGCGAAATGTGCCTGAAAATGCAGGCCATTCTTTGTGAAGGTGAGCAGGAGCCCTCAGGGTTGGTAATAAAGGCCGAAAAAGAGCGAAATGTGTGAGTGCTAGCTTTAATGAAGCGGTATGTGAATGAAGGACTGGCCTAAAGCAGCAGAGGGGCTAACTAGCAACCTTCTCAAATAAATAGAGTCACTGGGAAAAGAAAAATAGGGGGAAAAAACTGATTTTGGGGAAAACAATCACAGTCAGGCCTTTCTCCAGCCAGCCTTTTCTAAATGCTAAGCATATTGAAGTCACTCAGGCACACTTTCTCCACACAATTCATGCACTCAGTGTGCCTGAGTGCATGAATATGTGTGTGTCTGTGCTGAAGTGTGGTGTGCCAGTAAAGCATTAGTGTAAAGGACAGTTCGACAGAAACGTCTCCTTTTGCTTCGTTGAGAATTCAGATAAAATCTGAACATGCACATCACATCTGCATCACATCTCCGTCAGATCACAACCAGCTAATAAACCACACATATAACTTGAGCACCACCTGGAAACATCATAAACAAGATTGTAATAGATTGTTAGTCTGCGGAAGACTAACAATAAAGAATCAGTGTAAATGGCAGTTTGACAGAAACGTCTCCTCTTGCTTCGTTAAGAATTCAGATAAAATCACTCCATGTTTTTGTTATCATTGGCGAGAACAAGTGTTCACTCCCATACAAGCAAATGATCCCGTGCCTGGACTGAAACTGAGTTTTAGAACAGGACTAAAACCTAGACCTCAGACCAATGCTCCTCTTCCGAGGGGGAACTGGGACCCTCCACTGGCACCTCGCCCCTGTCTCCAAACACAGCTAAAAACAAGGGATCGTACCTTGTGCATTTTTCATTAATTGAAAGGCCTAATGAGGCCCCATGAGCTCCATCCTATTACCACTCGGTTAATTACAGCAGCAGCAGAGAGCCAAAGTCACAAATAAAGACACAGTAAAAAAAGAGAGATATAGAGAGAGTGTGTGAGAGAAAGAAACAGGGAAAGAGTGAGTGAAAGAGTGTGTTAGTGTGAAAGAGAGAAAAAGAGAAAAAGAAAATGAGAGCGAGAAGCACAGATGGGGGAGAGAGAGAAACCCAGTGATGAAGGGGAGAGAGAGATAAGAGGAAAAAAGAGAGTGAGAGAAAGAGAGAGAGACTGACCTGTTTTCTTCTTGCTGTTGTTCTGGGACTTTGCATTCCAAGAAGGAGCAGATGTCTATTATTTTTTTTTATTTGTGTTTATTTTTGGCAGTGAATTTTGTTGCTCTGGCACAGCTGTTTATTTTCCAGTGTGGTTCGCCTAAATTCAGTCCATTAAAGATTTAGTTCCAATTCCCCTCAAATATTGTGATATTTATAAAATGTTCGCTCGGCTGAATTTTTTTAAATCTCTTTTTAATGAAGAGTGTGAATGGACAGAGCTGATCCTCTGAGAAACAGCCTCTTCAGGATCAACAATCAGCAGACAATGAAGGGCCTAGAGAGAAGGGCCTAGAGGGCCTAGAGAGGCTAGCGAAGGGCCTGGGGAGGTTGGCGAAGGGCCTGGGGAGGCTAGTGAAGGGCCTGGGGAGGCTAGCGAAGGGTCTAGGGAAGCTAGCGAGAGGCCTATGGAGGCAAACAAAGGGACTGGAGAGGCTAGCCAGGGGCCTAGGGAGGCTAGTGAGGGGCCTTGGGAGGCTAGCGAGGGGCCTGGGGAGGCTAGCGAGGGGCCTGGGAAAGGGTCTAGGGAAGGGTCTAGCGAAGGGTCTAGGGAAGCTAGCGAGAGGCCTATGGAGGCGAACAAAGGGACTGGAGAGGCTAGCCAGGGGCCTGGGGGGGCTAGCGAGCCCCCTCCTGGGAACCCTTAAGCGGGGAACCCCTCGCTGTCCTCGGAGCTAGGGCCCCATACTTGGAGCCTCTCTCTGTCCTCAGGGTTGGAGCCCCCTTCGTGGACTCTACTGGAGCCCTCAGGAAGCCCCTTGCTGTTCTCTAAGGCTGAGCTCCCTCCTTGGAGCTCCCTCCTGGAAGCCCTTTCTTGGTCCGCAGGTCCCAAGCCACGTCGGAGAAGTTCTCAAGATTTTTCTAATTAAGGACATCATTTATTTTTCCAATCATTTCTGACACCCCATGAATGCAGTATTTAAATTTTACTAGCGATCATGTGTGTTGATGAATCTGATGCTTATTACAACTGTGTCATCATAGCCCCAGAGAACAAATATTTCAATTGACAGTTCAGGTATTTAAGTGGCACCGAAATGAGGCACCGAAATTCGCGTTCTGTTCCGGTCCGGTACATACCGGTTATATAGGTACCCGACCCTACCCTTTGCTAGCCTCCCCAGGCCCCTCGCTAGCCTCCCCAGGCCCCTCGCTAGCCTCCCCAGGCCCCTCACTAGCCTCCCTAGGCCCCTGGCTAGCCTCTCCAGTCCCTTTGTTCGCCTCCATAGGCCTCTCGATAGCCTCCCCAGGCCCTTTGCTAGCCTCCCCAGGCACTTCGCCAACCTCCCCAGGCCTTTTGCTAGCCTCTCTAGGCCCTTCCCGAGCAGCTACAGGCCCTTTGGCTGCTGTCCCAAGCCCCCGAAAACACCCCTCGGCGGCTACCTGCCTCACTCTTAGGCTTAGCAGGTGGGCTAATGGGTCTAGTGATGGGGCTACTGGGTTTAGCGGCTGAGCTAATAAGCTAAGCTGCTGGGCTACTGTGAGTTGTAAAGGTTCTAGTAAGGGCCCAACAAATCAACGGCCTCTGCGCTGCCAGTCCTCTCCCCTACAATAACCCTTACTGCGCTGCCTGGCGCTGGGGGGGTGAAGCCGGGGGGCTGGTGTTGGAGGCTGCAGCCACCTCCGGAGAGCAACCTCTTTGCTGCGGAGTGTAGTCTCGGCACTTGAGAGCGTGCTCTGGGTGTTGGTGAGCGTGGACTCAGTGCTTGGGAGCGTGGTCGTGGTGCTTGAGAGTGCGGTCTCGGCGTTTGGGAGCGTGGTCTTGGCCCTTGGGAGCTTTGAGCCGTGGCCGTGAGGAGTGGTTGCGTACCTTCGAGGAGGGGCGAGATGTGCTGAGTCGCCTCCATGCTCGGAAACTTGGCTGATTTGGGCTGCTGGCCGAAATACACACACCTCTCCAGCTTGTCCAACCATCAACCTTGCTCTTTGAAGAACTGCGCAAGATTCCCTGGAGCCAGTGGGAGGGCCTGAGGAGCACCAGGGACTCTATCCCTCGTAGCCGGTGCCCTCGCCGGTGTGCTCCCTGCGAGACTCTCAACTCGCGTCCTCCCTGTTGGTTGCGGGTTTCGGCAGGACTCCAGCAGGAGGTCCTGAAGAGCACCAGGGACCCTTTCCCTCGTGGCCGGCGCCTTCGTCGGTGTGCTCCAGGTGGGCTTCCGTGCCCGCCTCTTCCTTGCTGGCTGAGCGGTTCGCTGGTTGACTCTGGGGTTGGCCGCCATGTCCCTTGCCGTGAGCTCCTGGGAGAGTGCAGAGAGTTCTCCCAGGATCCATTCCTCTTCTTCCTCTGATGTGAGCTCCCCGCTCCCCCATGCCACGTCTGTGGCGCCTGCATTTGGTGGAAGGTGGGTCAATCTGTCACGTTTCCCCTCTTCTCCAGAAAGAGAGCAGGCACGGAAGCAGACAGACTTGTTCATTTTCCTTTATTTTTCAAAACAAAACCAAAACAAAAGGCACGAGGGCCTGATACACAGTTCACAGCTATAGACTTAAACGAAAGAGGAGAAACATAAACTCAGCTAGACGGTTGACCCACAAAGAAAACCGAAACATGATTCCTTAAATCCTTCTAAACCAAAACCCACCCACTAATCACAAAACACAAGTACTTATCTTTAACCAGCCCCAGCTGAAACTCATGAACCCAAACCTCATCTTTAAAAATAAAAGTGCAAAAAACAAAAGTCTTGCTCCAAAATGCTATTTTATACCTGGCAAACTGTCTTATTTTTGGCATACTGAGATTAAATGAGGAAATAAATAGGAACAAATGTTGTACTGTGACAGACTGCAGAGTGCCTAAAGATTCAAGGTGCCCAGAAAAAGGTGTTCTGACCAATCAGCATTCAGCACCACCATCAGATACCGATCACTGGCCCGATCATCTGGAATCATCTGCATCTGTTTCCTTACTGGTTCAGGCAAGTTAGATGGATTTGTTCTGTTTGAATGATTCATACGCATGTCACTATGTGGCTTAACAAAGTATAAACATTCCTCGGGAACTGGTCAGGTTCAGTCTTTAAAAGCCAATCAGGAAGTCCTGGAGAACTGTTCCTCAAGACTACATTTAAAAGGTTTGGCTCATAGGAAGCAAAAAGGGAGCTCACGGCTTGTAACACTGTAGCACTGCAACACTGACACCAGACCTCAACAGTGCAACAGTAGATGCACACCACTAACCACTCCACCAGCTAGACCAGTTAGCCCAGTTACCAAATACCTACCATCCTACTTGAAAAAAGATCAATAGGGTAACAAATCTAATAAATGTTTGCATTTAATCTTTACACATTTCAGTTGGTCTGCAAAAGCCAAACATTTGCATGTTTGTTTTTTATGGTTATGCAAATCTTTGTTATCCCTTTGTAATCCAAAAGAAATGTCCAGTACACACTGTTAGAATGGCACCAAGGGGCGCCCGGGGAGCAGTGTGTGGGGACGGTACCTTGCTTAAAGGTCCGCCAGTGGTACCAATAGCAGTCCTGGGATCGGAACCTTTGACCTTCTGATCAAAGGGGAACTTCCTTAACAGCTAGGCCACCAGCTGCCAGCAAAGTTTTGTCACAAACCCTAAAAGTCCTATTCTTATTATTCTTATCCATATTATTCTTATTATCCTGCACATTATTACTGATCATTAATATTCATGACAGAACCAGATTTGTATCTCAAATCCTTCGCTCATACAATAAGCAAGCCTATGAGCATTGCCAACACATCTCAGGCCTGAACAATGTCCTCACCTTCATGACAATGACAATGTCTCACCCTCATTAAAAACTGTAAACACAAGCTTAGTGGGGCTTTTTACAACCTCATGATTGATTTTGAAGTTTCCACAAGAAATGGCATCTGCACAGCACAAGAGTCACAGATACATCTGTGGGAATGTAGCAGTCTCTAAAATTAGGGCAGTGGTGTGCTCCCCCAATTGAGAAATCTTGCACGTAGATCAAGTGCAATTATAACAATTGCAATTATAAAACACATATTTTGTTGACTGCTAGCCTGTAAAAATGATTGTAACGATTGTAATATATCTATTAGAGGTGTTGAATTAATGCGTTCATTTCGATCAATTCATCACAGAAAAAAATGGCATGTTAAAAAATTAACGCTGATTAAATGCACCATATTGCTTTAACCCAGTCCGGTTCTGTAAAATGAAAGAGGAGACGAGAATGCGCTGTTTGGCCCAGTGAGTAGAAAGTTTAAAATCAGTTGGTGGTATCGTTCTCTGCAATTCATGCATTAAGGAATTTTTGTTTCATCGGAGTACATCACATGTAAAATTTCACCTCAACGCAAAGTATTTAGGAGCTAACCCAGGGGTCGAGCCAGCACAGGCCCTGATCCAGGGGTGCCAGAAGTTTTTTTTAACGTTGGGGGGGGCGCGCATCTGTCTACGTCTTGCTGGGGGTGGGGGGTTGGGTTGGGTGTTGGTGCGCGCATGCAAAATCTCTGCCGTTGTCCGGGGGTGGGTGCGCGTACAGTTCTATCTCTCGGCCATTGTCGGGGGTTGTTTTGTGGGGTTGTGCGCGCACATGTCTGCTTTTGTCCGGGAAACAAAAAGTGGAGGGACGAAACTAATGATTTTGCAAAGTATGTCCCCCCCTGCTATAATGGTTCTGGCGCCCATGCCCTGATCTCAGGCTTGAAATGCCTTGTATGCATGGGCACTGGAACCATTATATTAGGGGGGGAGTGCAGCACGCGCCCCCAGGAAAAAAAACACTTCGTTACATCTATCACCCCCACACCCACCCACCCCTTTTCCAGACCTTCAACAGTGTGTCCCCCCCACATTAAAATGCTGACGTCTGTGCTTGTATGTACATTGTCCTACACTGCTGCTTATAGATGGACTTTGTTCTATCATTGTTCTTCCTGAAGCATTTTTTTCCCCTCAGCATTGTTGTGACCATTATTTTACATGAACAGTGCAAAAAAGTTTTGCTAAGAAAACTTTTACAGCAAAAATTAATTTATATAAAAATTAATTTAGATTAATCAGAGAGCTTGTAATTAATTTTTTACTTGCTCAACGCCCCATATAT
>JBBIGA010000016.1:1206929-1217687 GCA_037576975.1 Alestes dentex
GTGTGTGTGTGTGTGTGTGTGTGTGTGTGTGTGTGTGTGTGTGTGTGTGTAAAATGACACAAAGATATGGGTAGTTGATACAGATTACTCTAGTAATCTAATAATAATAATCTTCCAATTAGTTTTATGAGTAATCTGGTAACTACAGATACACAGTTATGCATCTGTTCAACTGTAAATTCTGATCATTCAAGTTTAAATGAGGGGTCTATTGAGTGAAATGAATCTTTCCCACCAAAACCAATGAGAAACAGTGCTGTCTTTTGCACAGACATCAAAATGTGCATGAAAACACAGTCACCTGGAATGTCAAAACTTTGTAGAACCATAAACAAATGCTCCTAAAATCTAGCTTTAATAACTTTAACAGAGACCTACTATAAACCACATGTTCAACAGACTTCACTGAAAGCCTGTATTTTAACCAATAATGTTTTAAAATTAAAGTAACCTCTGCTTTAAATAAACATGACTTCTCTAACTTGTATGTATTTTGGAAGCACTATAGTTTTTCCCTGAAACTGAGCTTGAAACACTGACTCTAGACCAGTGGATGCTGCAGTGGTGATCAGGTGCTAAGTTCAGATGGCCTTTCTGCTGACACTAAAGCAAATGGTACAAACCCCCCTCCTCCCACCATTCTGTGAAAGGAGCCCTGTCTGTGTTTTACGGGAACGGACAGAGGGGCCGAGAGAGGGGAGGAACAAACCCACAACCTCGGCATCAAACCCTCAATACCCACCATTCATCTGTGCCTAACCTGACTGCCATTACTTGCCTGCGTGGTCGCATTTTCTCCTACGCCTGTAATGCGCGGGCATGCACTTTATAAAATTATATATTAAGCAAATACAATAAAATTGCAATGGTGGTGTTGCATAGCTGAACAAAGCCAGCAGTGTCTTCAGAGATTATCGCATGGTGCGGCTTGGAGGTTAAGAGAGGGTCAGCAGTTGTAATAAAGTAAGTTGAAATCAGGTTTGGGATAGGAGATGGCTGGGATGGGAGTTGGGCAGGGAGGGAGGTGGCAGGGAGAGAGAGACTGACTATCATAAAACTATTGTAAAAAAGAGAGACGAAAAAGGAAAAGGTTTACCAAAGAGCGCAATGAAGGTATGAAAGACAGAAATAAAGAGAGCCAAAGTAGGAGAAAGACAAGAAGAAGGAAAGAAATCATGAAAAAGACAAATCAAGAAAACCCCAAAAAAGAAAGAAAGAAACAAGAGGAAAAAAGTGAGGAAAAGTATAAAGAAAGAAAATGGTGGACTGTTCTAAAGTAAACTTCAATCTTAATAAACATGAACTTTTAAAGCCTGACACACAGAACTAGGTCTGGAATGTAATAGTTTAATGGCATTTCGTATCAGCTGGGAGTTTGTCTTACCAGACAGCTATCGATAAACACCAGCCTGCTATCAAGAAATGTCTACAAACCAGTCCTTCCACTCAGTGCTACACACACCACCCGAAACTCATACACACCTCCTGAGTGGCCTGGAGTAGCATTCAAGTGAAGAGTCTGCAGATTCGAATGAAGAGCCCATCCCTTCAGCCCTTATGGCAGCGTGCCACTATCAGATTAATCAGATTTCCACTCAGACACAGCAAGAACCAGTCATTTATTCAGTCACCAGATCATTTAAAAAGAAAATCGCAGGTTAGCTCATCAGTGAACTGAAGAGACAGACAACGCCCATGGCTGCCTTGGCACATAGACTTTATCGACTCCCTGCAAGTTTTATTTTCAGTCTCCCAGAGAGGCGATGAGTCAGGGTGGACAATGTGGAAAAATACAGTGCAGTATGCCAGTCTCTAGATCAGCTATGGGCCGCGGACCAGTGCCGGTCTGTGATAGGGTTCCTGCCGGTCCCCTGATAATTGCTCTTGCTCTTGTGTGCGTGTGTGTGTGTGTGTGTGTGCGCGTCTGTGTGTGTGTTTGTTTATGCATGTCTATGGGTACGAGACCCATTCCCAAATCCAGAGATGAGTGATCTGCCGCCTGTGGTCCAGGATAAACTTTTGGAGCTCTCGTACGATGCCGGGTTACAGTCGAGATTCGGACGGCTGTCTCTGTCTGAGTTCTGGCTGTCATACTGTGAGGAACATCCCCAGCTGAGTGAGATGGATGGCAGTTAAAACAATCTTGCCTTTCCATTCCACATATCTGTGAGAGACTGCTTTTTCTCACTTGACAGCCACAAAGAAGCACAGAAACAGGCTCAATTCAGAACACATGCTCAGAGTGGCACTGTCAGCCTTCCTTGTTTCGACCAGTTAGTGGAGAGAAAGCAGGTACAGCAATCACATTGGAATACTGATTTAAAATTTCATTCATGCAAAGGGGGGGATCGTTTATGTAAGCCCCTGCAGTCTGACATGACTGGTCCCCAGGACAAATAAGTTTGAGAATTGCTGCTCTATGTACTGTAAGACTTTAATTGCTATTTCAAATGTAATACAGATCAAATCTGGAGTAACCAACCCATCGTGTGCAAATGTTTGTTCACCCCTGACCATAAAATAATTTTTGATTTTGTGAGTGAAAATAAGTACACACACATAAATTTCGCAATAAATAAGATAAAAAGTGCCTTTAGGCCACATCTCAACTTATTTTCACCTAGAAAAAAATCAACCAAACATTATTTTTACCACGTGTGTTCAAACTTTTGCAAATGCCTGTATACCAAACCAAACGTAGCAATGTAACTCTCAAAAGAATGTAAATGTTAGGCATACTTTTGTGTCATGTGAGCAACCCCATTCTATTCATTGTGTTACATGTTCTCTTTGAAGAAAACATTACATCCTAAAACCTAAGGCCACATAATTCAAATTTAAGAGAATTTCAGGCTCACTTGTAAGAAATGACCTCAGAAAAATTCCAAGTAAAACTTTTAGCTTTATAGATTAGCTTTATAGACTATAATTTTTAGCTTTATAGACTATAATAACCCATCACTATCAAGGAGTAACCATCCCCAAGTCTTACTACTAACAGACTTCGTGTCCACTACATTTTTTAGAACCATCAAACAAACCAGACAATTTACAAAGAATGAGGTCCATTACTGGTGTTTTTAACACATACAGCGACAAGTGTGTGAATGTGGACAGATGACAACTGACCTGGATTAGACAGTGAGAGTTGTCGTGTGTGTGCGCGTGCGTGTTTATGCTTACCAAGTGTCCTGGAGTAGGTGATCTGGAGTCCTTCAGGGCTGCAGAGCTCGGCACATCCAACAGAGGCCATTTCATCTGCAAATACTGTGGGACGAGACAACATGGTCAAAATTTTTAGCCCATATAAAAATGAATTTTTGAAAAAACTCTTTTATATTACTTATTGACAATTACATTTTCACTAGAGAATAATGCTATTAAACTAAATTATAATTGAATTATAATCAGTGAGTTTTTTTCCTTTCAACACAATGACATTAAAACACATATGGGATGGCAGGTGTAACGGCACGTTTTCTCCACCACAGAACATCCTGGACACCACAAAGGCTCTGGGTGCTTAGAATGCTACACCAAACTGAGGAAGTGTCTGCGTGAGCATGCAGGTGTGATGGTAACTAATATTAAATGAGAAAGTGATGCACACTCTTTGTAATGCGTGCAGATGCAATGGAATGCTCTGCCTACCAGCACAAGGAAGGGAAAACTCGTAAATAACAAGCCAATGGTCAACAGAGACCAGTTATAGACACCTGTGTGTGTGTGTGTGTGTGTGTGTGTGTGTGTGTGTGCGCGCGCGCATGTGTGTGTGCGTGTCAGCACCAGTGAGCATGAGGAATGGGGAAAGAGCGGAGTGTGAAATCGACGTTTGTCAAGGAATGTGTTCCTACAAGAGCCCAGCTGTGGGATCCCATCGAGGGAGAGAAAGAGTGCGAGAGAAAGTGTGTGTGTGTGTGTGTGTGTGTGAGACAGCTGGGACGATGTCCCACAGAGAGCGCTGGGAAAGTAGTACTGTGGTAAAAGCTCAGCGCAAAACGATGATGCCCTGGTGAATAGTGTTGACATTTTGACCCTTCCCCTGCAGTGCTGTTTAACCCCATAGCATTTTCCGTTTCATTAATCATCATCATCAGGGTGGCAACGATCTCTCCTGACCCCAATTTCAATATTCATATGGATCCAATACTTTTTGCTGATGTTCTGTAATAGCAAAGTACATACAGAAATACACATTGGAAGGTAATGTACAACAATGTACCTCTCCTATAAAACTGACCACATCTGACTGATATTTGATCAATTTAATCAAGGTATCAGATTTAATACTGATCTAGGATATCGGTGCAGTGCATCTCTAACCGTTGTCATGAGGACTTAACCTTTTGTGTGGCCTGCCAGGTGTCCAGATCTCCAGAACTTTTCTGACAAGTGCAGCGATCAGCTAAAGCCCCCCGAGGTGTGTGTGTGTGTGTGTGTGTGTGTGTGTGTGTGTGTATCTGTGTGTGTGTGGGGGGGTTCTCCCCCACTTCCTCTCTGCGCTGTGGTGGACACAGCCTCTCTGGAGCTGCAGCTCTGGGGTTCAGCTCAAACATCTGGTTTGCGGATCAGTTTAATGGCCGGATACAGCAGATTTTCATGTGCGCGGACATTTTCTCCGTGCTGCTCCCCAGATTTAAAACTAATGAAAAGCTGTGCTGTGCTATGAGATATCCCCCACCGCCCCCATATATTCCAGCCTGGACTCAGAACAAGAATACTGCAGGATGAGGCTGGGCGGTATTGTGAAAATATAACATTTTCATGATACATAAATACACTGCATATAAATAAGAAGACATTTCGCTTATCTAAGGCGTTGGAATGGATACAAAGTATCAGCAGAACTGTTGTGCCGTATTTAACAAGAGCAACTTATTACTTTATAGCTGCTATACATTGGCAGTGTACAGACTACCATTAGTCTAAATGTCATAACATGCTACATGGTGTCATAACCACCACTTATTACTTTTTCCATCATCCACAGCAACAGGTCTGACAAACCTCATTTTGTGTTCTACCCTATCAAAGGAAACACCATCTAAATACTTTAAACTTATCTCAGTCCGAAAGTGAAACGTTATGCTCTATCACGCAGAAGTCAGATCATGTGGAGATACAGTGACTAAACAATCTGTATTCATGAGAAATAGACTTTCTTCAGAAACAATTTGGGGGGGGGGGGCTGAGGACCTTTTTCGTCACTATTATATATGGGCAACGCATCATCGCTGTTCTTAACAAAATCTACTTAGAGATGTAACAGCATCTTCTAGTGTTCCATCATGAACTGCAAACTTATGTTTATGAAGGTCATTCAGACTTAAATTGAGAAACTGCAATTACACAGGGCCAAACCAAGGCAAAAAAAAAACTGAAAAAAGAAAAGAAAAAAAGGAAAGGTGATGCACATGTTACTTGTGCATTTAAATTTTCTTTAAATGACTGTGGGTGGGCATGGTAGGAGTGCATGATAAGCATGAGTGGGGTCACCGAGGGCCTCTGGATTAGGTTTATTAGGATGAGGTCAGCTATACTCTGAACCTGTCCGGCACGCTAAAGCTGGACACAGAGGGAGGAAGTTAACATGGCCATGAGTTTAAAAATGGAAAAGACATTACAGTGCAAAGGGAAGAGCAGACAGAGGGATGGCAGAAGGGGGGGCATTTTCAGGAATTAGTTTTGTCGGAGCAGGCACAGGGTATTGTTTCCTGACAGCTGGGGGGCCAAAAGGAGGGAGGGAGGGAGGGGTTAGAACAAGAGAAGGAGTGAGACCAACAGCAGTGTGGGCCCCCTCATTCCCAACCAGAAGGGAGGAAATTCTTGGGGTTGACATCAGAGTTGAATGTTGGAGGAGGAGCAAGAAGGAAAGACACACACACTACAGGCTACAAGGCCTCTTTCAAACTTCTGCAGCAAAAAGCACACAAACAAGCTATATATAGATGGATATAATGTGGTCACAACAATCAAAAAATAATGGTCACAGCAAAATATAACCTAACATGCTGAGGGACAGAAAATGCTTCAGCAAGAACAATGATGGAACCAAGTCCATCTATAAGTTGCAGTTTATGACAATGTGAATACACGCACAGGTGTTCTGATGAATTATGCTGCCTTGTCAAAAACTGCTACTTTAGCGCAAATCGACAGCAGCCCCTGCTCCAACTTTTTTCTGACTTTCTTGCTCACCACAAGAGACTGCAAACACTCCATGTTTTTACAACCTGAGAGGAGGCAGAGATGCGGCTCCATCCTGCAGATACACACACTGTATGGGAGCTAAATTCTGTTTCCTCATACTCCTGGCCCACATGCTGCTGCCTTGCCAGCTTCACCCTAAACAAAGTAAACATGCATGTGGTGCTGAAGAAACTTCCACTGTTCAGCCCTGACATCCGACAGCACGTCCTGAACGTTCATACCGTCTTGTTTTTACGATTTCTGGACGTTTTCAATGCCACAGCCTAAAGCGCGTGCCCCGAACTGATGTGTGTTAGCATCCTGTCCACTTCGCACTCCCGTCTCTGTCTAAACAGAGCAGTGGGCCAGGACTAGTTCCACTAAAACTGTCCTCAAGTTGGCACACACACAGCCAAAGTCCAATAAAAACACAAAAACCAAGTGCTGGTCAGCAGAATCCATTTCCGAGAGAGAGAAAGGGCGAGTGTGAGAGAGCGAGCGAGAGAGAGAGATTTCTTCAGCCTTATATTAAGTGTTTATACTGAGAGGGTTTGGAAAGACACATATAAACTCAATTCAGCAATTACGTTTTACAGTACACTTCAGGCACTGCACTAATGCTTTGCAGGTGCAGCCTAGTTCAGTTTAAACAATGCAGACAAGACCTGGCATGAAATAGGGGCCAAGGAGTGGATAGGAGGGAGGAGGTGGTGGTGGTGGTGGGGTGTACACAGACACACACAGACACACACACCCCAGAGGTGGGCTCATCATCCTTTATTATACATCACAAACCAGCAACAATAAAAGTCAGGAAATTGAGAACATTCTCCTGTACAGTCATTTGCTCGCTACCAGACTGACGTCAAACTGAACATGTTAAGAGTTAAGACCAAAAAAAAAGTTCAACCTAGTTTCCCTAGAAACTAAAACCAGCATGCATCAATATTATGCAGCTCATTAAGTGTTTCCAAACAAACTAGGATCACCCAACAAATCATGCACTGTAACTAATACCAGTTTCATTCTCCATAGTGTGCCCATTATATTGTATATCTTACAACAGAAGTGGTCAAAATGCTTTAACAGTATTGCGAGACACACACATACAACCACCCACGATGGTACATATCTGCCATATTGCTTACTGGAACCCTAAATCAACATGGGCATTTTTCTCTGTTGTGCTCTGCTAATCCTATGTATGCTAGCCTCCCTCAACTTAAAAAAACTAGGCCTTGGACAAACTAGTATTCTCCAGTGCTACATGGTCCATCTCTCACTCACACTCTCTCTCTCCCCAATTGTCTTCCAGCTCTCTGTCTTGGCCTTCATCTCCCATAACTGACATCAGTCAAACCCTCATGCTCATAATGAGGGTGGTAAATGGGGGAGGGAACGCGACAAAAGGTGGTGAAGGGTTTTTCCAGAGGAATGCCAAGCGGCGGCAGGCCCCTTTGGTCTGCTGAACAGAGAGAATATGGCATATGCTCTAGGGTTTGGTGGGTGCCAGCGGCCTGGGTCTAATTGTTCAGCCTCTTTCATTGAGCGAGAGAAGAGACGAGGGAGAGCAGCCAGGAAGCTTTGTCAGCTCCGAAAAGGGTGCCACCAGCCTGCTAGAGATGGAGGGAGGCAGATGTGTGGGACATTTGTTAGCGAGGGAGAAGCCAAAGGCTGCCAACAGCACCCAAATAGATCAGCCTAACTTTCAAAACCCGCTTCCACAGCTGAGGAGGGTTGACATGCTTTCCACTGGATGGATTCAATCTGGACCGCAGTAGAAATAGTGTTTTTTTGGGGGTAATGAGTTTGATTAACTTTGAGCAGTAAAGAAACTTTTGAGAGAACTTCAAATCAGTGATGACAGAAGTGTCAGATGAGATTATGAGGCATTTGGCAGGTCCTTATCACAGAATGGTCATTCCACCAAAGAGTAACTGTAGGTTGTTTCCTTTTGTGTAGCCATTAAGTACATTATCTGATAAAAAATATGTACATCTGCAGCGATAGACAAATGACAGGACCAGCCTGTTCACGGCAGGTAATAATGTTGCCACAACATATTACTTTACTGAAATTAAAGGGTTGGTAATACATATCATTATGCATTATGTTTTGCCAACATTGTCCACTGCATTTACATGGTACTAGAGATGTAACTTTTTAACTTGGGTATGAAACTTACAGCTGTGTTCTGAATAATAGCAGTGTATTCAAAAAAGTGCATTGGGAACACTACACATTCTATTCCAAATCATAACATGAAAAATGTATCAAATTTGTTACTCCTTTCCAGAAAGTGAAGAAACTGGAATATTATGCTGTTCAAAAAATGTCCATATTCTTCTTTACAAACTCAAACATTCACTGTATGAACTGAAATATGTTTTAAGATTTTGCTTTCCTTTGAATCACTGAACTAATATTTAGTTGTATAACCACTTTTTCTGCTGCACATCTGTGTTGCATGGAGTTGACCAACTTCTGACACCTGCGAACAGATATTCCAGCCCAGGATGATTGGACTACATTCCACAATTCTTCTGCATTTCTTGGCTTTGCCTCCAAAACAGCAATTTTGATGCCACCCCACAAGTTTTGTCTTGTTAATACACCAATTTCAAGGGCATCTCCTCTTCGGCATAAGGCAACATGACCTCTACGAGTATTCTGTGGTATTCAAACTGATCCATGATCCCTGGTATGCGATAAATAGGCCCGACACCATAGTATGACAAACATTCCCATATCGTAAAGCTTGCGCCACCAAGCTTCACTGTCTTCAAAGTGTACTGTGGCTTGAATTCGGTGTTTAGGGGTCGTCTGACAAACTGTTTGCAGTTACTAGACCAAAAAAGAACAATCTTACTTTCATCAGTCCACAAAATGTTGCGCCATTTCTATTTAAGCCAGTCGATGTGCTCTTTGGCAAATTGTAATCTCTTCAGCACGTCTTTTTTTCCAACAATGGGGCTTTGCGGCAAAGTCCTGCAGTGCCCGTTGAAAAGTTGCTATAATGGGTGGATTGAAACGTCCCTAAAAATTCACAGGTCGGGTGCAGGCGGAAAATGAAGTAAATGCAGGGGGTAATGGATAAGAGCCTAAACAGTATTATTACCATGTCTAAATTACCATTACCACACTGCAGTTTATTTTCGCCAACATGGAAAGAGCATGCAAAAAAAACAAAAACAAACAAAAAAAAAACAACAAATTTTAAAATCACAACCTGGCAGTGATTGCACGGAAAGTACTCTCCATCCCAGCATCAAGTGCTGCCAGTGAGAGAGATTTTTCATTGGCTGAGTCAGGGTATATACAGCAATCCTTAAGTTAAATTTAATACCTTTGAATACCTTTTTTACTACCCTTTTTTTTTTTTAAACCATCACGACACTGAGTTGCAAGTGCTAATCAGCGACCTTTCTAACGTTTACCCAGATTTTGACACGATACAAAAGAATAGATTTACAGACTCACTGATGTTGACACATATGCACATTTATTTCACTTCATGAATAAAAATAAAACAAACTACATCAAATGTGCAACAAAGACGTAGTTCCAACACACTGGCTGGCATTTCACTGCATGAACTGTTGATGCATTACAAACTGGCATCTGCTATATGAACTGTTGGTGATATCACTTCACAAACTGGCAGGTGCAAGTTAAAAAAAAAAAAAAAGCACTTTGATTTGAATGATTTTAGCTTGTATCTGACACGGACATAATTCTATGTCTATGGTGTCTGATTTATCACGTGTACGGGTCGGGTCACAGGCCAAATATTAACGGGTCGGGTTTGGTGCCAAACTTTGCGGGTCCAGGCGGGGGTGCAGTTCTCCGAAAGTGGACCCGTGCAGGACTCTGCTTCATGGGGGCTTCTTGCCAATAGCTTGGCTTCACATAGGCGTCTTCTAATTGTAACAGTACTCACAGGTAACTTTAGACCTTCTTTGATCTTCCTGGAGCTGATCTTTGGCTGATCTTCAATCTATTAGAAGGGTAGTTTTTCATTTTCAGGTTTAAGTTGCCATTTTAAAGCATTTGTGATCATATTAGCTGAGCAGCCTATCATTTTCTGCACTTCTTTATTTGTTTTCCCCTCTCCAATCAACTTTTTAATCAAGGTATGCTGTTCTTTCCCATTTTACTCAGAATTTCAGAGAGAAATGCACTATAACCAGTATGTACAAGACTTAGTTCCTTTTTACTTACATAAGGACTAGGTTTGCACCGATACCGATACCAGTATCGGGTATCGGTCCGATACTTCGTTAAAATACTCGTACTCGTATTCATGCGTGGACTGCCGATACCATGTACCGATACCACTGAACAATATCCTATTTCACTACATCAACTGATTACCCTGGGCGGATGTGATTTGTTGTCCTGCCTGACTTCAATCTCTAGGGGGAGAAAACGAGCTGGAAACTTGGCATCAGATATTCTATCCACAAGCTATTAGTTTTTTTTCAGTAGGACGAGTAAGCAATATCAGCGATTTGGAACTATTTTAAGATACAAGACGACAACAGGAGTCAAGCGTACTGTAAGATCTGT
>JBBIGA010000016.1:1248664-1262936 GCA_037576975.1 Alestes dentex
TTTGAGTCCAGATCTGCAGTTTCTCTGCATTATGAAGGACCAAAAAGAGTAAAACTACACACTTAAACCTGGGAGCACCCTGTACAAGACTAGAAACAGTTGTGCCGTTTTTTTTGTTGTTGTTCCCTCTGTGAGCTCAGTGATTACGAAACCAGAAAAAGTATTTATCGGCCCAAGACGGACAAAAGAACTTCAGGAGGTACTCCTTGCTTGGCCACTTGAAGGAAATGGCAGTGTGCATCCTGCCACAGGAACAAGGGCCACTAAAACACTCAGACCAGTGGGTCAGTAAAAAAAGTGCTGTAAGTCAGGGCATCCTTGGCGGTGATCTGAATGACTTTTGAAGGCTTACTCACCGTTCTGGCACTGGGAGACAAGGCGCCGTTGGATAAATAAGGACTGGCGAGATCCGGGATCATTAGAAACGGGTAGCTGGGGTAATGGGGGCTCTTAAAAAGGCCTCCATCTTGCTGTCTTCTCAAAGCTTTGGGGATTGTTTTTTGAGGTGGAAGAGGATGAGGAAGAGGAGAAACAAGAAGGTTGGAATTAGGGGTTAAAAAATAAGAACTCACTTCCACAGTGTTCGTTTTATAGCTATTAAGTAGTAATAGACATGAAGCAGAGATTTTATTCCTACCTTCACTAAAGTACTCTCTGGCTTTCTCATAACTTTCAGTGTCAGGTCTGGGCTGAGGGCGTCTCTCTGTTTGCTGGTGGGGTCCAAACACACGAAAAATGACATAAATGAACGTAGATAAATTCTAAAAAGGCACAGATCTGACTTAAGTTCTGCAGACAGGAGTGCAACCTGTTGAAAGAACTTTTCTGAATGTGGGCAGCGAGACTTACCTCGGAATCAGAGGAGCTGCTGTTGTTTTCGGACTCGTTTACTAAAGAGGATTTAACGTCGTCCAGGTCTCTCTCGGCCGAGACGTTTTCTGATATTTTTTCCTCTTGCTCTCCTTCGTCTTTGAACGAAATCATCTCGTCGTTGGCACCCAAGTCATCCCCACCGCCTCCGTTTAGTTGGGGCATGTTAAAATATTTTCTTTTCCTCCCCACACTAATAAAAAATGGAAAAATGTTATCCCCGCTTCAACCGAAACGGTTTTACGAAGCCAGTTGTAGCCTAACTGTTTTGTTCGTTTTTCACACAGATAAACAAATGATAAACAACTGTGTTGTCCGTTTCAACTCTTAAGGAGCACGGAGAGGCACGAAGTTGGTGACCAAACTACTTCCCACGGTTTCAGAAATAATCCCCAGCAAACGAAGACAAATCCACCATGTCCGCGACCACACGGACGAAAAACTGGGCTAGAAAATCGTCTCTGAAGAATCCTGGAAAAGTTCAAACGTCTTTTTTGAGTTGTTTTTCTTGTTTTACTAACTTTTTTGTTTTGCTAACCGTGTGCTAGCTAACGTTCACTGGCAAATCTGAGAACAAAGCAACGAGTCCAAAAAACACGAAAAAAAACACAAAAACCCCAAGTCGAGCTACGAAAGTGTTTCCTTTTTCAACTTGCTTCCTAGTCCTCCTGGGTATAATCCAGTTGGGGCGAATATCGTGCGCAAGAAAGAGGAAAAAAGAACGTGTGTTAGCACTCTAACTTCTTTTCCTTCCTTCTGTGGCTGTGGGAAACCGGAGAGTCGCAACGGTCACGTCCCCCTCTCTCCCCGTTTAAAAAAAAAAACTCAGTTTAAAAGAAAAAAGAGGGCGAGGGTGTCTTCCGCGGGTCCGAAAATCATCTCCGTGGCCACGACATGACTTCTCGAGTCTTGAAAATGTCACAAAATCGGACAAACACGCCGTGTTTTTCTACAGGACTCGCGTCCGTTGGAAGGAGGGGGGAGGAGGGAGGGGTGTGAGTGAGTAAGTGAGAGAGGGGGAGGGAGAGAGAGGCTGGAACCCGGTTCTCGTAGTGGCGGGAGCTCGGGCTCTCGCGGCCAGCGGGCTCGATTAGAACGCGGCGCGCGGAGAGAAGGAGGAGCTCGAGCTCGAGCTCAAGCGCTGAAAAACGACACTCTGAGCTCGGGGCGCGCAGACAGGGGGAGAGGGAGCACGCGGCTTAAAGTGACAGCGCGAGGAAAAACAGCACAGAACCCTCACGCTCAAACCACATCACTCATGACAACACAGGATCCCCACACTCAGACCACATCACTCATATCAACACAGGACCCCTACACTCATATCACAACAGGACCCTCACATTCAAACTACACCACTCATATCAATACAGGACCCTCACATTCAAACCACACCACTCATATCAGCACAGGACCCTCACACTCAAACTACATTACCCATTTACAGTGGAAATAATTATTTGATCCCCTGCTGCATTTGGAGGTTTGCTGATTTACTAAAAAATAAACAGTCTCTAATTTCTGAGGTAGTTTCATTTTTATGGAGCGAGACAGAATATCAACCAGAAAGTTATTTGCATGTCATTGAGTGAAATAAGTATTTGATCCCCTACAACCCAGCCAGATTTCTGGCTCCCACAGACTGGCTGTATGCCCATGTTGCACACAGATTACAATCAATCTAGCAATTACTGATACTCCTGATCATAACTCATTATGTGTTCCATTCCAACCTCTCCACCACTACGGGCAAGACCAAAGAGCTGTCTAAGGACGTCAGGGCAAGATTGTAGACCTGCTCAAAGCTGGGAGGGGTTACAAGACCATCAGCAAGAGGCTTGGTGAGAAGGTGACAACTGTTGGTGTGATTATTCTGAAATGGAAGAAATATAAAATTCTGGGTCTTTAGTCTATGATTCACTCACCTCGCCTCTTATCTGACAAGAACTAAATTGATTAGTTCATCTCTCGAGTCTTTCGTTCGTTCTTTTGTCACTAAACTGTGTTTTTGTTTTTGTTTTCAAATCTTAATGTCTGCTATGTCTAATAGCAGTATTTTTTGCTTGGTTGTTTTTTCTTTATGCTAATGTTTTTGTTAATGATCTCAGCATTGTTTTTCCAAATAAAACGTTTGAATTCCTTAATTTATTATTTCAACTTTGAGTACAGTGCGTGTGTTTGTGTGGACCCCCTGAAATAGCAGTGGCCACCCCCTGGCCACCCCATGTAAAAAATTCTAGCTCCGCCACTGCTGCCAAGGTAGCAAAGGAATGGCTAAAGAAGAAATACATTAAGGTCATGGAGTGGCCTAGCCAGTCTCCAGACCTTAATCCTATAGAACATCTGTGGAGGGAGCTGAAGCTTCGAGTTGCCAAGCAGCAGCCAAGAAACCTAAAGGATTTAGAGAGTTTCTGTAAAGAGGAGTGGGCCAAAATCTTTCCTGAGATGTGTGTAAACCTGGTGACTGACTACAAGAAACTGCTGTGCTTGCCAACAAGGGTTTCTCCACCCAGTACTAAGTCATGTTTTGCTTGGGTATCAAATACTTTTTTTTCACTCAGGTAAATGCAAATCACTTTTATGTAACATGTTTTTTCTTGATTTTTGGTTGATATTCTGTCTCTCTCCATAAAACTGAAGCTACTTCATAAATTAAAGAGTCAGCAAACTTACAAATTCAGCAGGGGATCAAATAATTGATATACAAGACCCTCACATTCAAACCACAGCACTCCTATCAATACAGGACCCTCACACTCAAACCACATCACACATATCAATACAGGACCCTCACACTCAAACCACCACATTCATATCAATTCCAGAACCTCACATTCAAACCACAGCACTCATGCCAATACAGGACCCTATCATTGAAACCACACCACTCATATTAATACAGGAGGGGAAGGAGTGTGAGGGGTTTTGGTCCAGGCTGCGGCTGTGTTTTATTTAGACATGTTCACAAAAAGTTCTTTTTAGAAAAGTTAAAAAATTTTAAGTTGTGTGTTTTTCTAAAGTGAAATATTTTCCCCAGAATGTTTCTGCCCCCTCCCCCTTTTCATACCATAGGTTTTTCCTTTTTTCTTTTTTGAGTAATTTTCCACTTTTTGTAGATAACTATATGCCTCACACTGAGTCGACTGCATCTTAAATTTCGTTGTTCCTTGAAAAGTGACAATGATGATAAAGATTTATCTTATCTTATCTTATATGAAGTCGAAAAAGTACATTTTCCCAGATTTCTTCTATTTTTCTTTTTCTTTTTTCTTTTTCTGATTAATTCTATACTTTTTGTAGATGTTAAGTATTTTTCTTTATTGATTTTGTTAAATATGTGTAACATTAGTGGTTCTATTTTTATTCCTGCCTTATTTATTTCCTCTTTTTAAAATAAATTTCTACTTTTGTTATGAAGTTAACAATGACTTTATTTCTTTTTATTTAAATACATTTTCCCAAATCGCTTCTATTGTTATTTTCATTACTTTTCCTACTTTAGTTTTCCCTTGTTTTAAGTAATTATCCACTTTTGTTATGAAGTTAAAAAAAGTTTTTTCCCTTTTTTCCCTTTTTTTTTTTAACATTTTTTCTTTTTTTACTTTGTTTTTTTGTTTGTGTGTGTGTGTGTGTGGAGCTACTAAGTTTAAAGGTTTTTGGTTGCTCCTTCTTAGACCTTTTTTTCTTCATGCTCCACTGCTTTGCCTGAGATTGATGATGTCATGCTTTCCCAGACAGTTGCTTCACGTGTCACAAGCTCCCCCTTCCACACCCCCAACCCCCCACCACCACCCTGCACAAAAGAACAACTAGGGCATGACCATCTATGAAGAAGCCCAGACACCCCCTCACCCCCACAACACCATCCTGCTTCATGTTTATACTGGTTGGAGTGGCCCATTTTATGGTGAACTGTGATGGTGGTGGTGCTGGTTTGTATCAGACAGATCATTAAGTACCATTATTATCCATCCAGGGTGGGAGCCTTCCTCCAAATGTAACGCCCCCCCCCCCCAAAAAAAAAACAAACAAAAAAAAAACACACACTTTACATGAGCGGAGTGTGTTTGGAAACTTTTTAGAGCTACAGCTCTCATTCCCTCCGTCTCCTTGTCTATAAGGGTGTGATAATAGTATGCTGTATAAGTCTGTAATGACACAGTGCTGGAGTAATTGCAGGTCGGAGCTGTTTGTGTGTGTGTGTGTGTGTGTATATATATATATATATATATGTGTGTGTGTCCTAAGGTGGTGCTACAGTATAAGCTATGAATAAGCAGGTTTGTTACCGGAGGCTTTACTCATACTGGGTGACGGAATCCTCTGAAAGCAGCGTGATCTTCAAAACCTCCCTCTGAGAAGCTCCCAGAGGGCCACACACACACACACACACACACACACACACACACACACACAAAAAGGTGTGTGGTGCACTCTACCCTCCACTGGTACTCTGCACTTTGTCTAATTTATTGAGGTCTAATTAAATCCTCCCTGCTCTTCTTCAAGAAGACGTGTGGAGGCCCCTTGTCAGTGAGTCAGTCACAGAAGTAGAAGTAGCCAAGCCAGTGGCCCAATGCCTTGTACAGACTGTGTGATTCAGCAATTATTTAAGATTATTACAAATCACACTGTGCGACAGGGATATAATAAACTCTATGTAGATGTGTGTAGATGTACAATGGTGTGTGTGAAGGTGTGTAGATGTATGATAATGTGTGTGAAGGTGTGTTGATGAACAATGATGACATTTGTTGATTCGTAAGCTACAACACAAGTTATGTGCGTTTCCACTGGCACAAGGAACCACGTCATACCGCAAATAAATGTTTTTTTACAAATTACATTACAAATATATCCACCCGTATCCATGCTGTTATGGACCTGTTTAACAGCAGGGCTGAAAATGGGCAACAGCCAAGCTGACTGCGTTACTGCTTTCTGATTGGTCAAAATGTTGTCATCTCAACATGGAAAGTTTTTAACAATCTAAATACAAACTAACAACTGGAAAGTTGACAAGCACTACAGGCACTACACCGGTTCGACTCCATGCACACAGTTTTGGACATCGACCGGCCATAAATTGTGGGGAGAGAATTGGGCTGTTAATGTGCCAGAAACACTGTTACCGAGCTGAGATACAATGGAAAATCAAACCGCACTGCAAGTTCTGTACCATCGAAGTACAGTTTAGGTATACCATGGTTTCTATAGACCTGTAGAAAAGTGCCTTTAGTATACAAGAAATGTCATCAGCATGCACTGGTGCTGCACTAATAGAACAAGTTTGCTTCTACACTAGCAATCATGCTTAATGTGTTACTGTGTTAAAGAGGCAACATACCGTTGTTCCTTCATTTCGTTCCTTCCTGTCACGTTGATAAATACATCATTTCATGTTGCATTTTGATTGGCTGGTCAGTAGATGGAGTATGTAGCAGCACACACACTGTGAGATGGTCAATTCTGAATTCCTGACATTGTCAGAATAAGATCGCGACTGCCTTAGGTCACTGTGACAATGGCCGTCTTTGAATCTCTGTCCAAGTACGACCACTTAGGAGCCACGACTATTTCACAATTGTCATCTTTCGTCTGGGACAGCTCAAAATCATACAATGCATACCAGGTGTAAAACACTGTTTTAAGTTTTAAAAATGTACAAGTTTCATACAGAGCTGCACCAGAACTTCTAGTATGTGGAACATTTGTCAGACAATCTCCTAATTTTGGATCATTTTGGCCTGAAAGCTCCAAAGTGAGAGGTGTGAACAACCAAGGCTGTAAAAAAGCATTTCCCTTACAAATACACGGTAATAACTCATAAATGACAATTAAAAATTGACCAGTATGAACCTGATGACCACAAAGTTGCAGGTTCAAACCCCTCTTTCTACCATGGTATTCTTGTTCCTGTAACTAATAATTGTATGTCGCTCTGGATAAGGGTGTGAGCCAAATGCCATAAATGTAAAAAATGGACCAAACATCAGTTTTAATTGGTTGAAAGCAGATTTTACTAATACAGTTCTGAGGGTTAACTGGATACACCCTCCACGGCCTACTGCAGGGCCTTTAGTAATGTTGTTTGTGTACACTGTTTAATTTCAACGAATGCTAAGTGCCTAGCATAGTCATAATACCAGCCCCATGAATCCAGGGCTACCTGTTATGGGAAGAAGTTGACAGTAGAGTGGAGATGATTGAGGCAGTAATCTCCCCCAGCATTGTCCCAGCTTTTCCAAGCTAAAGCAGAGGATAGGCTGAACCCACCCAGGAGAAGAATGCAACAACCGCTCAAGTTTAGAATTACAGTGTTACAAATTAGTGTGTGTCTGTCTCTGTGTATGTCTCCCATGTGTGTATGCTCTCTCCCACAAGTCTGTGCTGCTTAGCAAACATGTCTGAGCACCTCTCACTCGCCCGTTTGCTTTCTCTCTCTCTCTCTCTCTCTGCACTGATGAAGTGTTTGTTTGAGGTGATTACTCTGTATGGGTCATTAGCTTTTAAAGGAGCTTGCTTCTCTCAGCTCAGTTCCGGGGGGGATTCGTTGTGTCTATGGCTCATTATGACCGTATTGAGTTTGGCCACAGCCACATATGCGGCAGGTTTATGTGTCAAAGGTAGATGCTTCATTTCCTAAATTTGGAGGGAAAACTGGGGGCGGGGGTCTTTTCTGTAGCCTTGGCTTTATTCTCTGATGGCGTTCACTAGAGCCGCAGGATATGGATGTCATATCATTGGTGCTGTATCAAATAACATTTTTAAAAATGATTTTACCTTAAAACTGGCCGGTACAGCATGTGAATATTTTTGTTGCCATTATTTTAAGATGGGTTGTTCTTTTGAGGACTGGATTGTCACATCCCCAGTCAGCTAAGGGCTTCTATGTTGACTGGGGGTGTGGTCTCACCCCTCGCCAGGGAGATCGGTAAGAGCTCTCGGTTGGCCAGGGATGAAAGACTAATGATTACCATGTGTTTTGTATTTGAGTTCATAGTATAAATAGCCTGTTTTGTGTTCCCTCCGTTGTCGGTTCTCCATCACAATATCTTGAGTTGTGTCCGTTCAGTGCTCTCATTTTCTGTTTGTAGTTTGGCCATACTGCCTTTTGTTTTGTTGTTTTGAAAAATAAAGACAGAGGGAAAGAAATGCGAGTCTGCTCCGGCACAGCCAGAGTGTGACATGGATCAGTATAAACAACCCAAAATAACATCATATGTTCTCTTACATTAACATTTTGCTCATACAAGGCTTTTTAATGGTGAAAGGACCAATAGCAAAGGCCTAAAATTAATTCTGAACGTAGAGTTTAAGCCTAATTTCTTTAATGAATTTGTTAGTGACTGTCACTGAGTTTGGAACATGGATTATTGAAATTCTCAGCTGTGAATATCAGGCCACAGACCATGAAATAAGTCTTTTGCTGTGTAAAACAAAGGTGAAACAGGCTTGAATTGGACCGTGCAGAGTTTTACGGTTTAATTTGAAATTGTGGAGACACTCCTCTGACTATTAAAGTAGTGTTGTTATAGGAACCAAAGGTTATATCTACAATACAAATATACACATGATTTCTCAGTTTTCTTTGGAGATTATTTTGCCTTATGACACCCTACCACAAACATTTTATGCCAAAAGTTTATCATTCTCTCTTGCTTAGTTCTATACTAGTCTTTTATGTAGCTTTTAGTGGCACTTTGGATGTCTGGTTTCCATCATCACTATTGTGACTGGATAAGTCGTTTGGGCTGAAGCGCCAACATCTTGCTATTCTGGCTGCCTATCAATGCCAACAAATTTTAGGGGTATGAAGAAGACCATGTCAAAACATCAACAAGTGTTTTCATCTCTGTGAGAGTTTCAAGTCTAGCTCTAGCGCCCCATCCCTAATGCAAAGGTTCCACTTTTTTGGCATACATAAAAGCATGTTCGGTTATGTGTGAGGTTATTGATGATAACACACTCACTCTAGTGCTCCATTATTAAATAATCAGAAGGAGCTGGACTGCTGAGGATGTCATTGCATGCTTGTCTATGGACAAAATGTAGGAGTCTGTAAATTTTGCACACTCCCAAAATGCAGATATGACAGACTTGCTAATGTTTACTGCGTCTTTGTACAATATTGAATTAATGATGGAAAGGACATTTCATCTGAGTAAAAGTTTTAATTTATAAGGATATATTCCATCTGATTTATCATACCTAACATTGTCATTTTATGCCATCTACAAACTGTACAGTTTCAGCAGATGGTGTGTATGAAGGTGTGTAGATGTACAATGGTGCGTGTGAAGGGGTGTAGAAGTACTATGGTGTGTAAGAAGGTGTGTAGTGCTCCTCAAACAGAACAAGATGACTTGTGCTATGGTGATTGTGCTTTTAATGTGTATGGAAAATGTATGTGGAAAAAATTCAAAGAAGTGGTGTCCCATGTACCCACGTGTTCCTTTGTTTTACCTCCATGCTATATGGATTTTGCGCATTATATTTCATTGATAAACATGTAATTTCATGTTGCATTTTGAATGACTGGTCGATAGACTTTGATCATACCAGCACAAACACTGTGAAATGGTCATCCTGAATTTCTGACTTTGTCAGAAAATAATCACAGGCTGGCTTTGGTCGCCATAACGATGGGTGTCTTTGAACCAGGCATTAGACAGATCAGGGTGTCTTCTGTCTCTCTTAGAGGTAAAGAAGATTGACATGAATCAGTGGTAAGCACAGTTGCAGATGATGAATGCGTAAATGAATAGGAGTTTTACTGAAGAATATGGAGGGCAAGATTTGAGCAGTATATAATTCACGGGGCAAAAAGTAGTCTAACGGTTAACAGACATAGTAGGTACACAGATGGCAGACATTGAGGCAACCAGCATACACAATGCAGCAGACAAAGTTCAGTGGTGACAGACAGAGTTCATATCGGTAACTCAAAATTCAAACCAAAAGGGAAATCCAAAAAGCAAAGTCAAAACACGAAGCAAAGTCCAAGAAATGGGTAGTCCACAAAAAGCAAGGCAAAGGGTAATCCAAGATAGCAGGGTTGGTGAGTTTATGAGTAAAGGAAGTCTGTGTGTTTAAATAATGGACACGAAGGTCGATTGCAGGGGTGTGTTGGGGATTGTGTGCGAGGGAGGTGTAGCAGAGGCCAGCTCGGCCCAAAGCAGGTGGAGGGTCCAGGTGTCTGGGTTAGCTGAGCAGTAGCATCAAATACATGTCTTGATTTATCTGCTTCGTTTGGCCATTGGACTGGGGATGATATGCGGAGGTCAGACTGACCAAGACCTCCAGTTGCTTCCAGAAGTGATGCCAGAAGTGAGCAATAAACTGGGGGCCCCAGTCCGAATGTCTATAGGGGGGCCCATGGTGTCTGATCACTCCCTGTATAATGATGTCAGTGGTTTGAGAAGTTGCGGGGAGTCGAGGCAGTGGAGCAAAATGGGCAGTTTTGGTAAATCAGCCAACCATTACTAGAATTACATAATTTCCTTCAGAAGGGGGCAGTCCTTACACAAAATCCAATGCCACATGAGACCAAGGTCGACATTGAATGGGTAGGGGTAGTAGGAGGCCTTGGGGATGACATTTCTGTGGGCGGCACATATGGCACAGGTGGCCACATACTCAAAGACATCTTCTTGGATAGTAGGCCACCAGAAATGTCTCTTAATATTTTCCAAGGTCCGAGTGTGGCCTGGGTGACCAGCGAGATTGGCACGCGTGCCCACTGGAGCACCTGAATTTGAAGGTTTACAAAGGTTTTTAAGTTTACAAAACTATACTTTATTTACTTTCTTTATGCTTATCAGTATAAGTCAAGTATATTTCACTATACTATTCTAAAGTATATAAAATATAGTACATTAAAGTAAACTTCAAGTATACTGCCTCAGTTTTAGTATAAAGAAGTATACTCGTAGTACACTTGAATAAATTACTTTTTGCTAAGGGTATAATAAGGTTAAATACAAAAAGTATGAACAGAAGGCTATTCCAGGGCAAACCGTTTATTCTTTGAACAAAGCTTTAAGTCCGCAGCATGGTTCAGTTAAACTCGCGCATTATGAACACAAAGCACTCCGGATTCGTTTCGACTGATTTTGCCCCCTAGGCTTGCCGTAGTTAGATGACGTGTACGGTACAGCTCCGGAGCAGAAACAGAACCGAGTGAACTAAGAAACAAGTCCCCTTCAAAAGAACTCAGTGGGAACATCCAAAGAGTCCCCTATCTATCGCTCCACTTTTTGGACCACTTCTAGAGGACTAAGTTTGGTTCCTTTAAAGAGGACTATATGTGAAAAACCCTTAAAGAAAGTATCAGAACAGTCTCCTGCTTTCTTGTACACAAAAATGTGCGTTAAGTTTGGTTGCTGTGGTCCTGCACTAGCATTAGCAACTCTGTGTACTTAGCACTGTGCTGCGTGTTCAGATGTTTAATTAAATTGCTAGTGTTAAACAATGTACTTTCCTTTCCGCCCCTCAACACCGTAGCAATATAGATCTTACAGTACGCTTGACTCCTGTTGGTGTCTTGTATCTTAAAATATTTTGCTTACTCATCCTACTGAAAAAAAATCTAATAGCTTGTGGATAGAATAACTGAGGCCACGTTTCCAGCTCACTGTCTCCCCCTAGGCATTTAAGTCAGGCAGGACAACAAATCACATCCGCCCAGAGTGATCAGTTGATGCAGTGAAATAGGATATTGTTCCATGGTATCGGTGCATGGTATCGGCAGTTCACGTACGAATACGAGTACAAGTATTTAACGAAGTATCGGCCCGATACCCAATACTGGTATCGGTATCGGTGCAACCCTACTGCCAACAATTCCCTGCTGCCAAAGTCATCATTTCTTTCTGCCAGCTTGTGACATTTAGGAAAGAAGACACAAGGAGGGAGCTTCTGGTCTGATAGTGATTGCTGGGACAACACAGCTCCTTCTCCTGTATCAGAAGCATCCACTTCAACAACGAAGGGTAATTTTGTGTCTGGATGGATGAGGATGGGTACTGTTGTAAATCTCTTCTTCAGGGTATCGAAGGCGTCCTAGGCTGCAGCAGGCCACTGTAGGACCAAAGGGGAGTGAGGTCAGGGGTGCTGTGAGGGAACTGTAATTTCTGATAAAATGGCGATAGAATCCCAGAAACTGTTGGAGCTGCTTGATAGTGCTGAGTACAGGCCATTCCAGAACTTCCAACAATTTGTCATGATCCATTGCAATACCTTGGGGACTTATTTGAAATCTTAGAAATGCGGTCTACATGGTATGAAACTGACTTCAACTTCATTTAAAGAATCTCTAGAGTATTTGGCAGACACATTGTACATGCATATGAAGATTTGGAGAGAAAATTAAGATGTCGTCTAAATACACAAACACAAATTGGTAGGACACCATTAACTAGGGCTTGGAACACTTTGGGACCATTTGAAATATCAAACAGCATCACCATGTATTCATAGTGGCCACTAGCCATGATGAAGCCTGTCTTCCTTTTATCCCCCTCTCTTATTCAGACCAGGTGATGCGCGTTGCAGAGATCAAGTTTAGTGAAGATGGTGGCACCAGTAAGACGTTCAAAGGTGGTATTGAATAGTGGCAGTGGATATTTATTGAATTGTGGCAGTGGAGTCTCAGGTCGTGAGAGAGCACATGGTCTTCCTCGTGGAGGCGTGGTACCCAGTAGGAGGTAAATAGTACAGTTGTATAGATGATGAGGTGGTAGGGAGGAACCCTTAGCTTTCAAAAAATAAACAGTCACCAAGTAATGATATTCTGGGGGAACTTCAGAGTGGTAAAGGGTAGGTTCTCCCGGACTACTCGGGTTGTCACAGAGTTCAGTGGGGTTGTCGAGGTATGGTTTTCGATGCAGCCAGATCCCTACTACAGTAGCATTCCTGTGGGCAGTTGATAATGGGTTGATGAGCGGTGAGCCAAGGGTATCCCAGAACGACAGGGTCTTGGGGAGTATCAGGAAGGAAGAACTCGCACTCAAACTCTTGGTGGTCATCTTGAAAGCATAATAGTAAAGGACGGGTCTTGAATTCGAGTAAACCAGAACCAAGGGGTTGGCTGTCCAGGGCTTGGACTGGATGCGGGTGGTCACAGGGGTAGTAGGGGATCCGTAACTGTCACGCTAGTGTGTGGTCTAGTAGGTCGATGGCCGCCCCACAGTCCACCAAGGCTCTGGTCTTTAGCTGATCACCAGGGTCTTAGGACCATGATAAAGTGGCTTGGACAGCCCTGGGAAACTGTGGGGACTGACAGGTTTGTGCTCACCAGGAGGTCCAGTTACCCTCCCGAGCCGAGTCGTTTCTTGAATTTTTGGGATGATCGGGATGTTTGGGGCAGTCTAAGCAGTAATGTCTTCTTTCTTCACAGTAAAGGCATAAAACCTGTGTCATCCTTCTCTCTCTCCTGGAGTCTTGACCTACCTATTTGCAGGGCTCCTTTTCCAGAGTCATGTTGTGATGAACTGTGGGGAGTGTGGGCTAATTCACCCCAGTCTCTGTGGGTCCCAGCTTGTTCCTGTCTCTCTCGATGTCACTGGAACTTGATAGCATAATCGACAACTGATCATTGGCCTTGAGAGATGGTCAGTAAGCGCAGAGCCGTCTGCATTCTGTCGAACACGTTGCAATGCCTGAAAGGTCTTACTGGAGTCCAGGCTGGTGTCTTTGCATTCCAGAAGCCATGTCCAGTCTAGTGCACATCGTCCAAGCCTGATGATGATATACACCACCTTAAGTTCTTCGTCAGTGAATTGAGCTGCTTGAAGTTTTAGAATCAGAGTACACTGCATTGTGAAGCCCCTGCATGTGTCTTGGAAAACACGAGAGGAGGAGCGAGACACGTGACATTCATGGGGGTAGGCTGCTTGGACTTCTTGAATCTCTTTGGACAGCTGCCCCACCATTTGACCCATATTACATATTTTGTTGGATCACTCATGCTGACACAAATCAGAGGTAAGCACATTTGCTGGTGATGAACGTGTAAATGATGAGAAGTTTTACTGAAGAATATGGAGGGCAAGAATCGAGCAGTTTTTATAATCCACAGGGCAAAAAGTAGTCGAGCGGTAAACAGGCAGAGTAGGTACACAAAAGGCAAAAAATGAGGTGCCCAGAATACACAATGCAGCAGGCAAAGTTCAAAGTAGTGACAGAGTCAAAGTCCAAACCAAAAGTGAAATCCAAAAACACGAGGCAAAGTCCAAGAAACGAGTAGTCCACAAAAAACTAGGCAAATGAGTGAATGCAGTCTGTGTGTCACATCAGTGTTTAAATAACGGACTCAAAGGGCTCGATAATGCACACGGCGCACCGTGCTTTCGCGACTTGCGCAACCTATCATTGCTATTTTGTGCGAGCGCATCGTTCT
>JBBIGA010000016.1:1263036-1274276 GCA_037576975.1 Alestes dentex
TGTGTGTGTGTGTGTGTGTGTGTGTGTGTGTGTGTGTGTGTGTGTGTGTGTGTGTGTGTGTGTGTTTTCATATATTTTCTGGGCATCAATATCTTCTCTGAAAATGATTCTAGCTTTCAAAATGAGTGAAAATCAGGTTTGTTTGTTTGTTCAATCCTACATTTCTTACAAATGGAACAATAGTTTGATTAGGTGTTATTACTGTTAATATAATATAATATAATATAATATAATATAATATAATATAATATAATATAACAATGTGTGTGGAACATGTGTAGGACCCAAAGTACTGATATTGTATGAAAACTAACCTGCATGTGAATATGTGGTTGTGTGTGTGTGTGTGTGTGTGTGTGTGTGTGTGTGTGTGTGTGCGTGCTTTCCGTGAGAGAATCCCTATGCGTTTCTGTGTTGGAGAATCCAAGGTTGACCTTTCATGTGCTGCCAGCCTGAGCTGATCTAGGTCTGCTCACCAAAGTTGTGTTTAATTCAGTCTTAATGAGGGCCTCTCATCTGCGCCCTACCCCACTGCTTGCTGTGCATCAGCAACTACCGCTCACACACAGCTGATGGCTGTGTGTGTATGTGTGCATAATTTGAATATGAATTAATCACTTCAACACAGAGGGTCAGCATCCGTATCTATCTTCTATGTTCATGCCATTCATTTTCAGTTCAGTTCACCACAAAGACACAGTGGACAGCAGGAGAGCTCAGTTGCCACTAAACCATCCTCCTTCAATCCCACCATCTACCTGTCAAATTCTCCAGCCCAAAGCAACAAAAAATTATTTTAAACTAATTAGATGTCCCTAATTAGATGCTTTTTCAGGGACCACAAACAGAAAAGATGCTAACTAAATCGAAGCAAGGACTTTGTGTCATGTAAAAAGCCTTCAGTAGATCACATGATCATCTTTAAAAGATTACCTTATAAAATCAAAACTGTAAATACTATAGGTGTGAATCTTTGGGCACCTTAAACTTAGCTTCAGTTAAAGTATAAATAAATAAAATAAATAATTTGTTTTGTGCCTTGGTTTCTAATTTATGATTTTTCTAATTTATTATTTTGGGTAGCACTGTTGCCCCACACCTCCAGGGTTGGGGGTTTGAATCCAGGTCCTGGCCTTTTGTGTGTTTTCAAGTTCTCTTCAGGGTGGTGTGGGTTTACGCTGGGGTCTCTGGTTTCTCCCACAATCCAAAGACATGCATGTCAAATGAGGGAATTCCAAACTGACCGTATGTGTGAGTGTGTGAGCGAATGGTGTGTGTTCGCCCTGTGTTGGGATGAGCCCATGCCTTGCGCCCACTGGCCCCTTGATAGGCTCTGGGTACACATGACCCTAGTAAGGATTAAGTGGTTACATAAAATTAAGGAATTTTGAATAAACTTACACATTAAAAATGTATAAGAATTTTTTTTTCCAAATCTGTGCATAATCCCATAGTTGAGAAACTAAGTCATTCAGCAATTTCCTCCAGAATCAATAAAGTTTTCTGATTCTGATTCAAAGAGGTTTGATGTGAAATGACACACTGTAAAGAAACCCAGTTCTTTAGAATGGTGGTGAAGGGTGTTGATGTCTCCAAATAAAGACATTGTATACCTCTACATGTCTTCTAAGTTTTATATGCAATGTAGATGATAATAAAATCGTGGTACATCAGAACAGTTAAGCTTTGGGCCTTCTCTGTGGTGCCCTGCATGTACCAGTCTACCAAAAAAGGATTAAAAAATGGAATTAAAATTATTATTTCAGAAATAGAACTGAAAAATGTCTATGGCAGCAGGTAGCATATTCATAACTGTGTCATGTAATAACACACTTTAAACTGTAAGTTTAGCTAAAAAACAGGCCATGCCACTTCTACTTAAAAAAAGTTCAACTTAAGGTTCAACTTGTTGTGCAACATTGTAGTAAACTCTGAAGGTAAACTTGAAGTAACTTTTAGGGTTTCAGACGTCTGGTTCCCATTGCCACCATTGTGAACAATTCTGAGTCGTTTTCTCTAGAACTAAGCATTTAGGTGTTATTATTCATGGATTTATATAATCAATGGAATTCCTCCTTAAGAACAGCCTGAATGATATTATTCTTTATGTCATGTGTTTCTCAGGTCAGAAAGAAAGGGCTGTACTGGTAAATAGATGTTGTTGAACAATGACAACAATCACTAAACGATCTGGACCAAGAAGCAAGAATGGCAGGTCAAGTTTGGAACTTAATGTCCAAATAAGTCAGGCAAGTAACCACTAGCCTTGGTGCCCTTTCAAGCCGACCTGATATCACCTCTGAGACAATGTGTGTAACGGCTAATCTTAAGACACATAGAGGCTGGGCTATAATGACCAACTTGAATGTTACTGTTAGTAGCCTTGTGCTGGTCACTGGTCAGCAATTCTATGGCGTTCTATACTCCCTGAGGATCACAGTGGGTGGGGGACCGGTCTGCGGTGGTGTGTTTCATTAAATAACATCACACACCCTTTCGACTCTAAGTAAAGCTTTCTGCACTCATTGACAGCATGGGCGTGTGGGGTTTTAAAACGCTAGGAGTGTGCCATATTGGGTGACGGCTTTTACGAAGTAGAGGGCGTAACAGAAAACAGCAATCTGAGAAGGAAACAAAAGGGCACTCTGTTTCAATTCTCACATTTCTGCCTCGCCCATTCCTCACTCTTAGCCCTGCTCTAAAGATCAGCGAGAGCTTTTCCATCCCAGCCACAGCATTTAGACGTTTTAGACGTGGTCCACCAGCAGATTTTGCAGGAGTATAAGGATGTTCCCATTTCTCCAGCATTAAAAGGCAGAGAGTGGATTAGCAGCGGGCTACGTCACACCCTTTCTTCCCGCGCTTTCTTCTTGCTAACTGAAAATACTGCTCAGATGGCATGCTGCTTTTAAACCCATTATTTTCAGGAACTTCAAAGCATGCTGAATGCTCTCCACCGCAGCACATGGGCCACTTGAAGGAAAAACACACACTTACGTTTTCCAAATGGACAGGGAGAGGCCGGAGCTGACATGTCGCTGGGATGCTAATGTGCTCATTTAATCAAACCTCTTGCACTCTCTATTTCTCCTCCTGTGCTTTTTCCATCTCAGTGATTCGTAAGACCAATATCTGCCTTGACCAACATTAAATTGGTCCAGTCTTACACAATAATATATAAAAGCACAATTCATCAAATCATCCAAAAGATTCATCATATCATTCAAAAGACAACATCCACATAATAGTAACTACAATGCATTTGTGAAGAGTAATTTCATTCTAGCGCTCAAAGAAGTCTGATGTGCACAAACAAAAACGGGGGGTTGTGGGTGTGGAAACAAATAGCTCAATGAAAAATTTAAATACTGCCTCAAATTAGTTAACTGAACTGGCAAGCAGCTTGCCAGCTAGCTAGGAGCACTAAAGCATTCACAGGTTGATTATTGTTTTTGTTTGTTTGTTTTTTTTATGAACCACAACAAATGTCTTTCTTTTCATAACTGACGTGTGTTTTAGTGTCTTAAAGGCTGTTTATGAGGCTGCTGTCTTATTTTGCTCTGTATGTGAGCTGATGTCACCATGCTTGCTCAGAGACTGTCTCTTCCCTGAACATTATTAAGGCGGCTCACCCCTCTATAACATCACTCACAAAAATCAAATCTTTAAACAATCAGTACTCAGCCCTGATCATCCAATCAAAAGCTATATACAAGTGCATTGTCAGAGTTGGAACTGTGCCGATTTTTTTTTTTTTCACGTCTCAAGAGAGAAGTGGCTCCAAAATTCACAATATATCTCCTGGCTTCTCAAACCCAAGGAGGCTTTTAACAGTAAGCAACACACACACACGCACACACACTTTTTCCCAGTTACAATGAAGGCCCAGGTCTCAAGGCCCAGTCACACTCCTCTGTCACGGTGCAGAGTTTTGGCACGCAGCCCAGTCAAACCAGGGTGAAGAGTCTCTTGACCAGGTTCTAAGTCAAGGAAAACGAAAAGGCAAAGAAAGTTAACAAACAGCAAGCAAGTAAATAACAAATAAAGTTGTGAATTAATAAATACTTGATTATTAAGCACAAATGGAACTGTTGAAGTGTTGGCCCTATCACTGTAAGGTCACTCCTCATGTCATTGAGTTCAAGAGAGCACAATTGAGCTCACTCTCTCTAGCCAGGTAATATGCGCCCTAGCAGGAATAAAGGCCGATCGTGAGGATCTGAGTGACTTTGACAACTGTTAACTGTGTGGGTCAGAGCATCTCCAAAATGGCAGGATCTGTGGGGTGGTCCTGGTAGGCAGTGGTCAGTACCTACAAAAAGTAGTTCAAGGAAGAACAACTAGTGACAGGGTCATGGGCAAGGAATGCTGATGCATGTGAGCAAAGGCTGGCCTATCTGGTACAATCAACCAGAGGAACTACTATAGCACAAAATGCTGAAAAAGTTCATGCTGGGCATAACAGAAAGATGTCAGAACATAGTGCATCACAGTAGCTGTAGACTGGTCAGAGTACCCATACTGATCAAGACAAGTCACATAGGTTTTAATGTCATTTCAACCATATACACACAGTACACAGTGAAACGAGACAACGTGCCTCAAGGACCATGGTGCAACACAAGAACAGAACAGAACAGAACAGAACGGCACAAGACCACAAGTGCGGACAGGACAAGACAGCATGCAAGAAAAAAAAAAACCACAAGAGCAACAATACAACTGGACAAGACAAGACAACATTTAGTGCAATTCACAATTTCTACAGTCCGGATGAATACAGCATTTTGACAAGTATTGTGTTCTAACAGCAGAGAATTATGTTCAAAAATGCAGAACAAAAGTTACATGTGCAAAAAAAATGCAGAACAGAGTTAGGCCATGTCCACATGTACACGGGTATTTCTGAAAACGGAGAAAACAAGTACGTTTTCAAAAATATCTCCGTCCACATACAATCGCAAAAAACGCTGAGAAAATCATACCAAGGCAGCAGGTGGCGATATAACCTTAAACCGCATAACATTGTTAACCAATCAGAAGCCTTGGATGGGGGACATCATTACCAGAGACAGTGGGCAGTGTTGCCTTGTCGGAAAATGCTACTTTAAGTGTATACAGTTCATAACACTAATGATGAGAAACTGGAAAATAATATGCACATTCAGAGAAAAATATAATTTATTTAAATGAGAAGAGCCTAGATAGACAGATCTTTAGAGGTGCATAGAGCCAGTTTATACAGTCAGGTTCTAACACTGAGAAATGCTGTTGTGAAGCAGGGCACTTGTGGTGATGTCTGGACAGTGCTGATGTTTCCTAGCGTCAGATAGCATTCTGCAAACTGCAGAAAAGGGCATTGTAGAATCATTTTAGAATCAGCCATACAATCTTGTTAAAAGAGCTTTTAAGATATTACTCAGCGTAAACCAGTGACTCAAACGCAAGATAGTACAGATAAATCAGTGTCCACCGCAAGATAGCAAAGATAAACCAGCTTCCCTAACACTAGGTAGCTCAGAATCTCAAGACTGTGCAGAAGGGTAGCACATCTTGATGGGTAGCATGTTTTGGCAGAACACCGGACCGGGTTAAAGTCACATTGATCGAAATTAATGAGTTAATTCGACATCCCTAGTATAAACTTGCCAAAACTTCTAACAAGGTTGAGAGCAGTAGTACTTTGTATACGTTGGGCATTGTAGATGCAAACCTAATCTAAATACAGCACATACTGTGATGTCATATGAGTGGCGTACAGTGTGACGCAAAACGGTCCAGACCCCGGTGGACAATCTCCACCAAAGAGCCGCCATTGCTCAGTAGGGAATGATTATGTTGCCCCCTTCAACAACCATCTCTTTTGTTTTATCCACATTCAAGGATTGTTGGCTCTGCACCAGTCCATCAGCCATCGCACCTCCTCTCTGTATGCTGTCTCATCATTCTTGCTGATCAAACTCACCACTGTTGTGTCATCAGCAAACTTGATAATGTTGTTCAAGCTGTGCATTGCTGCACAGTCATGGGTCAGCAGCACAAAAAGCAGAGGGCTAAGCACACAGCCCTGGGGGTGTTCAGCATGGTGGTGAAGATGTTCCTCCCAATCCTGTCTCACTGAGGTCTCCCATTCAGGAAGTCCAGGATCTGGTTGCAGAGAGAGGTGTTTAGTCACAACCAGGAATGTTGTCTGGTCCGGGAGCTTCCCACAGGTTGACACTGTGCAAAGTTTTCCTCACATCAGCCATGGTCAGACAGAGCACCCGGATGTTGGGTGGTGGGGTGGACTTCCACACTGCCTTGTTGTTTTGGGCTTCAAATTGTGGGTTGAAGTGGTTCAGCGTGTCTGGATGGGAGGCTTTACTATCACAGGTGGGTGGAGATGCCCTGTAGTTAGTGATGACCTGGATGCCCTGCCACATGCACCGTACCTCTCCAGTGTCCTTGAAGTGGTCTCAGTAGCGTGCGCACCTCTGTAGTCATCCACGGCTTCTGGTTGGGGCGTGTGGTGATGATTTTGAAGACAGTAACATCATCTATACACTTACTGGTGTAGCCAGTGACCAATATCGTGTACTCCTTCAGATTGGTAGAGCCGTTGTAAGTTGCAGCCTCCCTGAACATGTCCCAGTCAGTGCGCTCCAAACAGTCCTGAAGAGCAGAGATGTCGTCTGGGGGCCAGATCTTTTGAACGGGCTTGGCACATCTGACAAGCGGTCTGTGATGAGTGGTCTGATCCCAGTCAACAGCCGAAAGCTCCTACAATGGACATGCAGAGCAATGGAAGAAGGTGGCCTAGTCCATTGACTAGGTGTGTGTATATATAGACCCTCAGAATCCCTCAGAAGAAAACATTCATGCATATTTATATGTTATCTTTCTTATCTTGACAGGAAATATATAGTCACTGCAATTTAAAAAATATAAACAAATATGCTACAAAATATGGCACAATTACGTTCCCTGTTTCAAGGAACTGAAGACGCTATAGGGGACCACCCCAGTGACAGTCTGAATGATATAGTTTTTGATTTTTGAGTTTGTACAACAAAGAAAACACCGACCCATACTGAGCAGATGTTGTTTATTATTGGCTCTTTGCATTGAAAACTTGTCTTGTTCTGAAATCCTCAACCATTGTCTTGTACTTCCAGAAATACCACGATTTCTTTGTTAAAACATTTATTTGGTTGTGCTCAGGAAAGCCCTAACAGTCACAGCGAGCAGGAGGTGGCGGGTAGGGTGGAGTAGGACGGATGATGAACTGACTGTTGGATCCCATCGGAGCATAAAATCATATAAACAAACAGGGAACACCTTGTTAGAACACATACACACTATAAATAATACATCCCTGTCTCCTGAGACAGCTGGTCTGGAGTAATGAAATTAATCTCATTTTATGGGTTCATGATGGAGCTGTGAGGTGCAAATGAACAAAAACACATTTCACTGGGTTCCTTCAGGTTCTCCACATCTGAAGGAACCAGATAACAAAATGACATGAAGTGGCACTAAATCACATCAATAAGGCTGAAGTTTTGTTTTCAAAAACTCCACCAAAATGGCTTTGGGCTGGACTGCATGAAGATAATACCACAAGCTCTATTTTTCCCTCGCTGTCCACGTATCTCAGCAGGTCACATCCGCCAATGAGCGTCATTTTTGGCATTTTGCAGCAACTTGTGGGGTGTGTGAGTGAGTGTGTGTGTGTGTGTGTGTGTGTGTGTGTATTTGCATTTTTTTGTGTGATACAGAGGGAGAAAATGTTTGATGAAGTTTATTATATTATAGTTTACATAATTAAATGCAATTGATTGTAATGTGCCAGTCTAAATTGTCACATTCAGAATGCTGCACCAGTTTATTTCACCCCCCCCCCCCAAAAAAAACAAAAAACAAAACATACACACAAACACACATAAATTGGCCACAGGTGACACCACTTAGGCCTCATCCTATCTATGTGGTGTTTGGATTATCTTCATGTTGAGCCTCTTTCAGGTCAGGCTTAGCCTCTCCTCCCTGCTCTATTCATGCCTCTCTTCTTTCTCTCTCTGCTTATCCATTCCAGGATGCATTTGGATGTCTGGTTTACACATTGTGCAGGCAAGCCCCCCCAGGGGCAGTTTCAGGCTTGTAAGTTGGAGGAGGTGGGGGGGGGGGCTGGTCACAGAGGTCAGGGAGATGCAGCCAGTGGATTTCCTCAAACTGGCCTTGGGAAATGCTATGCTAGCAAGACCCTTCAGCCTGTTCCCATACAGTTCACTCCTGTCTTGTTTCTATCTCTCTCTCTCTCTTGGTCTGTGTAAAAAGCAGTAGTTTGGTGAAACAAATTTACACCATTTTCCTTGACCCCAAAGGTCAACCAAGGCACGCTGGGTGACAAAATTTGCATTGTTAATTTTGCTATGAGGTTAATGTTGCTAATTTCATTTAGAATACATAAATGTCTGGATGTTATTTTATAACCTCTCTTTATCCCTTATTACTGTTCCTTTAATACTACATATATGTATGTAAGCTCTTTTCTGATCTTTTATTTAAAAAAGGAAGAGAAACTTCATTTTTTGAGCCCTTTAAAATGCATGGAGTCTAAGCAAACCAGCTAATTATTTGGGCCTGTGAATAATTTCTACTAAAGCATGAGTAGATCAATAAATCATCTTGATAAGTTATTCATCTCAGCATTACTGAGTTTCAATTCTGAGATTGTTCGTAGTGGACATGTGCTAAGATGGTTGGTGTTGTATTGGAGTGTGAGATGTTACAAACAGGTGTTACTTTGTCCATTTCACTGTCAGTGTATCGTACAGTGTCAGAAACCTCATAAGCAAATCTACTAGAGAATATGAAGCAACATGAGGTGAATGTCTGATGATATGCTCAATAACCCAATAACCTGCTCGTTAGCTACATTAGCCTTATAGATTCAGTGAAAAAGTAAAGAAGCAAAAAAAATCTGAAAACACATGGTGAATCTTGACTGAGAGACTACATTTGTGGATGTTTGCTTTAAGTGTGTGTCATACTTAAAGTTCTCTGTATGTTTCCAGTTTTCTGTACATGTTCTCTGTATTCTCTCTCTTTCATCTCTGTCTGTCACTCTCTCTTTTTCTATTTCTATCTGTGTGTGTCTCTCAGTCTCTCCCTCTCTCTCTTTCTCTCTCTCTCTCTCTCTCTCTCTCTCTCCTTTCATACACAGTACAGACAAAAGTGAAGCATCAGGTCTGGAAGCCATCAGTTTTATGTGTCACTGTGTTAAACGTCAGGCCTGTAAAAATCAAAACCCGACCTTTTTCAGGCATCAGAGCAGCTGACTGGAAAAGGAGGGGGAGGGCTGAATCTTAACCAAAGCTATTTTCTCTCCTCTGTCCCTCTTTCTCTCTCTTTCCCCACTTTCTCTCCGTCTCTCTCTCTCTCTCTCTGGAACACACTAATAGGAACAGGAAAAAAACATTCTCCGCAGGCCAACCGCTGATGATATCAGTGGGGTTATTTTTAAATGAGAGAATACAGTGCTTTGTGTGAGAAACATCCCTGGCCAGGTCTCTGCTCGGTGTGGAATTACACCAAAGCTCAACCTGACAGTGTCTTGGCGCTGGAGTCAATGAACCATGTTAGTTATGTTTATCTGTTAGTAGACTGGGTGGGGAAGTGAAGCGGGGGAAGGGGAGGGCAGGTAGCTGTTTGCAAAGTTGCTGTTTTTTTCCTCTCCCTGAGAAGAAAGTGAGGATTTGTTTCGAGGTCGTGTCAGGTTGAAACGAAACGATAACTCCTCCGCTTTGTGCTTCTGTCTTCAGTAAACAGCCATGATTCAGCGAGGGCAAGATCTCAGATAATACCTGTTTGGCGACCATGGCTAAGTGCATACACACACACACACACACACACACACACACACATAAAGTACACACATAAAGTACACACAGAACACAATACATAACAAGCATGAACACAATACTGCTTTAACCACACACCCACAAACATTTAAAACACACACACACACACAAAGCATGCACACACATACTCACACATACACAAACACAATACACACATACAACACACACAAACAACACACACAACACACGCTCACACACATAAGGCACAACACACATATATACACAAACAACACACACAACATATACAAACACATAAAACATGCACATACACAACATATATACACATACAACACACACATTTAGCATGAATGCACACACAAAACTGCTTTAACACAAACACAGACAGACATATAAAGCAGGCACACACCACACACAACACAAAACACACACAGACACACACACAAAACATGCACACAATATTGCTTTAACACAAAACACGCACACAAACACATATAAATCACACACACACACACACACAAAGCACACACACACACACACACACACAATACACATACACAACACACACATACACATACACAACACACATACACACACAAAGTACACATACAAAACATATACACGCACACATAAAACATGCACACATACACAACTTATATGCACACACAACACACACATGAAGCATGCATGCACACACACAAAACTGCTTTAACACAAACACACACAAACCACACACATAATCTGTCTTTAGCATACACAACACACATACATACACGCGCAACACACACACTCACACAACACACATATAAAGCATGTTCACTCAGTCAAGCCAGGCTTCACTTGTACCTGCTTACCTGCACCTACTGCTGCACACACTCACACACATACACACACACACACACACAGACACACACACACATCAATGATATGGACGCAGTCAGCAAACATGTTGATCCAGTCACTCTGCATTCTGGTGTTTGAGACATTGAGAACTTTTGAGTCTGTGGCAGCTCAGCATCATCTGGCTCTATCACATTTCACTCTGCAGCGTCTGATTTCATTTACCTTTATGACGTTTATGTTAAGGCGACCTGCGCTTTATTTAATGCAGCCTCCTAAAACTCCTAAAAATTACATTGAACAAAGAATTCAGGCTTGCGAACAGTGTTTTTTAGCTTTAAAATGTACTTTTGGATGTCGAAATGCTTCTAGTTCTAACTCCACCCATACAAAAAACTACATTGGTTTAAAATCTGCAAGGGCATACATAGGAATTACAGATGCTGTGCAAATATTGTACAGTAATGCAACCATAAGAGGTCACAAGCCAGTGATTCCTTGTGCTGGTCCCAAGTCCGGATAAATGCAGAGGGTTGTGTC
>JBBIGA010000016.1:1289307-1303158 GCA_037576975.1 Alestes dentex
TCTCTCTCTCTCTCTCTCTCTCTCTCTCTCTCTCTCTCTCTCTCTCTCTCTCTCTCTCTCTCTGTCTCTCTCTTTCTTTTCCTTTTCTTTTTCCTCTCTTTTCTCTTGCATGTTTTTTTTCTCTTCTTTTCTCTCTCTCACTTCCTTTTACTTTTTCTCTCTCTTCTTTTCCTTTTTTCTTTCATCTTTTTTCTCTTGCATGTTTTTTCCTTTTCTTTTCCCTCTTTCCTCTCTTCCCCTTCCACATTTCTATTTTTCTCTCTTCTATTTCTGTTCTCTCGTTATCTCTCTTTCATGTGTCTCCCTCTTGTTTCTCTTTTTGTTTTCCTTATCTTTTCTCTACCCTTCTCTCTCCCTTTCACTCTTTTTCTTTTCCTTTTATTTTTCTCTCTCTTTTTCCTGCACATAGTTTTTCTATTGTCTTCTTTCCTCTATTTCTCCTCTCTCTTTCCCTTGTCAAGTTTCTTTTTTATCTCTATTCATTTTCTCCTCTCTCTTCATAAATAAATAAATAAATAAAGGGGGCATTTGGCTGATGCCCTTATTCAGAGCGACTTACAAGGGATGCGGGTATCCGGAGCCTATCGCGGGGTCTCTGCGGGACTCACTGCAGATAAATTGTATTTTTGTTTTTAAAAAGCATTTTAATAATACATATTATATAATATTAGATATATTATGAATATTTTAGTAATACCCGGGCCTAATTCCATGTAAATAAAATAAAACTATTATTTGTCAATACCTTGCCCACCAACAGAGAGCAGAAATACGAGAACACAACAGCACTGAAATATTATATTCGAACTTAAGATGCTGCAGTCGTTTGAACTGAGCAGGTTTTTTTTTCCACTGATGGAACTGAATGGAGCAGGTTCTGGTTCTGTACAGGTCAATAGCAATCTTGAAATCGCTCAACTGACAATGTGACCCTAGTAATCCCAGCAAGACAAATTCTCCATTTAGAAGGGAGTGTTGAGTCCATTTGTGTGGTTGAAGCCAATACGGCTGTCTGAAAGTGGAGGCCAAGGACAGATCATTCGTTTGATTTCAGGCAGTAGAAAGAAGTTTGAGGATGCTCACTGTTAACCACTGTGTACAAAAACCAATCTGCCAGTCTGTCGGCTTCCTGCTTTGGGCTGTATAGCCTGCTTTCTAAAGGTCAGTATAGAATTATAATTAAATATAATTGGCCCAGTCACGTTATAATGCTTAACAAGGTCAGTCACAGCCTCTTTGGTCTAAATGTGCCCTTCTTTTTCCCACTCAGAGTCTTACAAAAGCCTTACATTTAATTATACACAATATACTTGGGGAACTATGATGCATAGCCAACTTTGCAATTACCATTAGTAGCCACAAAGTTGTGCATTAAGCGCAGAGGTCAGATTCCTGACCAAGGGCTTGTACCATAGTGCTAACATTCATGATGCGACGCTCATGCTGGAACTCGCTGAGCTCCAGCATCATAAAGCACATAAATCAGGCAAATGAAGGAAATGAAGAGTTATTAGTGCAGGACCCCCACTACTACCCAAGACTTAACAAAGACCCAATTAAGACAATTAAGTGTTGCAGAGAGTCAAACCGGGTGGTTGTTAAAACTAAACAATGCTGTTTATGCTAGTGGTAGCCCCAGGCCTTATGTGCTTTATGGGACTGACTCATCTGCACATGGGGGCTGATTCATTACAGGATTGGGGCCCAGGACCGCAACTCCCAGCATGCTGCAGAGTACCACTGATTCCCAGCAGAGGTAAGATTCCCAGCTGTAAACAAGTAAAGATCCACCATCTGGTGATGCACAATAAAATTAGCTGTAATACTGGCTTCAAGACTCACACAATAAAAACCATGATGGTATCTTGATTGAACAGGATTTCATCACTGAAATAATTCAGGCTTCAGTTTTCTTGAACTTCGATAAACCATATGCACAAGTTCGCACCGGCTTGTTGTTTGCTATTAAAGCGTAAATCCATGTTCAAATAAAAACTCATTGGGTTGAACTCATCATCCACTTTATAAGAAACCCCTCCCTTTAATAAATAGGTCAGAGATATTTTGAAAACAGTCGTTTTCTGACTGAAAGGACACTTTTTCAGGTGCTAAGAATGAGGTTAGTTTTATAATAATCTGGGGTTCTTTGGCACAGGTAGATGGAAAAATGGATTCCTCTAAACATCAGCAAAATCTGGAAGCAAATGTGACACAGTGAAGAAAACCTGAAGCTGAAAACATTATGGCTTCTACAACAGGACACCATGAAGAAGCTTCACTACTTGAAAAAGCTTTTGTAATGGACCTCATCTCATGACCGTCACTGAAAAGCTGTTGATATATCTTTAGCAAGCTGTATGTGCAAGATGGCCAAAGAATATTGCAGAACTACAATGCGTGGGGATGGTACCTTGCTTAAGGGAACCTCAGTGAACCACTAGTAGTCTTTGGATTCAAACACACCACTTACTGATCACAGGGGCACCTACCTAACCACTAGAATACCAAGCATTTTGCATTAATGTTATTGGGCCAGTTAGCATAGCAATTAGTGCGCTAAGTAGCATACCAATTATTGCAAAAATTAGTGTACCAGTTATTGTACCAATTATTGCACCAATTAAGTACAGTCATGTCTCTAAAATGCTAGTGCTAAATTGCTGCACAATGTGCATGAGTACTGCACTTCCCATTATCCTCTCTCTTTTTCACCTGCTGTTGATGTTCAGGAGAATAAAGGGAGTGAGAGCGGAGAGAATGAAAGAGGGAGGTGCTGTTAGCCAACTTGGTCATGCTATGCTTGTCTAACTGGCAGTTTCTTATTGACCAGTCTGGTTCAGTAAATCCCTCTGCATAAAGCAGAGAACGTCTAAAGAATTACCCTCAGCTAAAGAGTCAACAGTCAGGTCCGGGAATGCTTACTTACTGAGGTTCAGGGGCTTCAGTTTTTGGTTGCATAAGCAAAGGCTTAGGGGTGGCTTGGGGTAGTCTAACTGTAGCTCAAGACTTACAATGAAGTGGAATACACTCTTTGCGTACAACCAGACAAATCAGTCAGAAGCTGGGCTTCATGCCCTAAAGCAACTGAAGGTAGCTTGGTTATTATCAGCTAAATGCATGAATCGTGAAAGCAATTATAGCAACTGGCATGCACTAAAACCACGCAGGCCTGTCTAGCTATTAATGAAATTCAACTGACCAATTATAACTCTGATTATAATCACTTATGCATTCCGCCTTACTGGACAAAAAATGCATGAGATAATTTTTTTCTTCGTTCTGGGTGTGTGTGCAGGAATGCCATCCGTCTGAGACGGGCGCTACATCAGCCCACCGTTTGACAAAAGGTTCATGAACTCTCTCCACACAAACTGGCACACACACTTTTGTAAACAGAATTAAATCAGTGCTAAAGGAAATGGGTCATGAAGGCATGACTGCAGTTTGGATAATAGCCTCTCTTCATTAGCCTCTCCCACGGACAGGCTGAGATTGTGCTAAGACTTGCTGACCACATCATAAACATGAGAACCACTGCTTCTTTTTCTCTAAACCATAATCAAATCAGAGAAGAGTCACAGACGCTCTGTTTCTCTGCTCTGAGGCAGCCTGGTGGCAGTGCCTCTCATCCCACCCCAGCCGTGGACAAACATTCATAAAATGCAAACATAAGGTTTTTTTCCAGAACAGGGGTGATTGTTTCTTTGACTCCAAATGCAGACAGGCAGTGAAGACAAAAAGATTTCAGCCTTGCAATGGCCAGTGTAGCGAACAAACCACCTGTTAGCTTACATGATCCCAAACTTGACTCAAAATGGGTTCACTTAAAGGGCCCATATCATACACTGTTCCTGAAATTCTTCCCCTCAGGTCACTTATGACACATATGAGGTTTTATGGATCAAAAATAGTCATAATCATTTTTACATTATCATTTTCTCTTTTTATGCCTCAGAATTAAACAGATTCGTTCTATTATTCAAGCCTGATATAAGCTCTTTGTTCTGATTGGCTGCCCTGTATGGAGTTGTCCAGGCTGAAACGCTCCTTGTAAGTTGAGTGTTAAACGGCTGTAGTTTGAATAGATAAATATATGTAGATGTTTTGGTTTTTGTAACATCATGACACCAAGAAATGACATATGATTTTTTTATTGTTTAATTTCCACATATTTAACTATTATTTTGTACTATGTTAAACCTTTTCATTATAAAAAGCAGGAAAATAAGGGTTAATCAATTAAATAAAATTAAAATTTCCATCATACAGGCCTTTATGGACTCTCTTATGTGATATGAGAGATGCTTATGTGATTGCTGACACTAAAGCTCTTTTCGCGCCACAGTGCAGGACACTACTGGAATACCTTTACTGCTAATGTTGGGCCATTGCGTCATTCACTAAATGGTATTTTACCAGTGCAGCTATGGTTTGTATGTCTTTGGCATGTATAGTCATCTGCTCCTGAATCAGGTATAAAATCTATTTGAGACTACTTAACTAATTTCTCAAACATTCTTACTTGTTATTCATTCATTCATTCATTTTCTGTAACCGCTATACTAGGAATTAGCCTATCCCGGGGTTCTTACTTGTTAGCCAATGCTAATTCATTTCTGTAAGTTTCAATAGCTTGTCAGCTACATTAGCCTTGTAGCTCCTGTGCAACACATTTCAGACACCAGACATTTCTTTGCTGATTGATTAGATTTAGCCTGATGGGAAAAAAGAACCCATATCTTACACTGTTCAACTATTTCCATTATTTATGTATAAAGGCAAGACTTTTCCAATGATATGGCCCTTTTAAGTATTCTCAGATTAACTTGCTTATGTGGTTTCTTATGTGTGCTGTTTGCCTGTATAGGAATGTAAAAATCCACAGCAGTTTAACAAGGTGACTTGTATGTTGTGTTGTGCTGCAGTGTTAACAGTAATCAAATGTGGATGGTGGATGGTGTGGAAACTGGTTTGCTGAAGGTAGACCTGAGATACACACCAGACAATGTCTGTGCTGTAAAGGCCTTTAATTGGATCACTGGGCAGCAATACCAGCAGAGGCCATTTGAGATGATTGTGAACATGTGTGCACTGTTTATAGAGGTGTAAACGCAGGCTGCTGGATACACAAGCTTACAGCTATACAGAACGTGCTGAAGAGCATTTTTTATCCCACCTCTTCTGTTTCTCGAAACCCAAACAGAAAGAGAAATTATAACACTCCAGCAGGAAAAAATTTAGTACAGTTATTATCTATTAGCTGCATGTGGCTGTGCGTGGTGATTTGCTTTGTTTATTATATCATCTACATAATCAGTGCAAATGGGAAAAATAAATTCTCTTCTAAAGTTGGCATTAAAGGGTTCATGTAATGGAAAAACAGAGTACCCTCTCCTTTGATGGGAAAGCATTAGTAAAACTTTATAAGCCCATTTGGTGTATATACGGAAATTATGTTGCAAAAACAGCCCATTTTGAATTTATTGGTTTTGTGATGTCACAAATATCTGTATCTTTGCATATAACCACCCAATCAGCCTACAGCAATTTAGATTCAACCATTCACATGAAGTTATAAGGAGTGTTGCTTCTTATGTTTTGCAAATTTACATATATATGAGTCTTAAAGGTCCAGTAGCATAAACAGCTTGATTCTAATTGTAGATATAAAGAAAGTTTGGAAAATGGCTATGAAAAATGAGTTATGATGTTTTTGGTATGTAAAACCACACAAACAATCTCAGGCAAGGCAATAACGCATAAGAGAAGCGTAGAATAGAGGCTATAGGCCCTTTAAGCATAAAAGTAATACATCACAGCAGGGCCTGGGGGGCCCCCATCATGGTCGGTGAAAGTGGACACCCGAAAACGCCGTAACACACTTGTCCTGTGGTAATCCAACACCAGAGGGAAAGAGTGTGTCTCTCTGGAGAGTCTCTCTAATTTTACTACCCTCAATCCCCAACACACACACATCTCTAATGTTTTTCACAGGCCTAAGGAACTGCTTGAGCCAAAAATTCTGATTTGTTTATTTACATCTGTATTTGGGATAGATAGATAGATAGATAGATAGATAGATAGACAGATGCTTTTATTGTCACTGTATTATTAATATAATGAAATTACAATAGCTCACCACAGTGGTATTAATCAACATGCTACATCAGAATCAGAATCGTGTTTATTGGCCAAGTATATGCGTGGACATATACAGGGAATTTGGTTCCGGTCGATGGTGTCTCTCAAGCACAGCCATAAAAACACAACATTATACACAATCTAAAAACACAACAATATAAACAATCTAAATCTTATTTACAGAAAAAAAACACAGAATTACAGGATGGGTACTACAGAGTGTACATACAGTGCGACTGCAGTCCATGATTACACACAATCAGATTCATACACCACAAACAACACTTAACAGCAGCCAAGGCAGGTAAGAGGTAGATTAATTGGCATTGCATACTGTACAAGCAGTATAAATATGAGTGCAAAGATCTAAAGTGCAATAGTCCCAGAATACAATACTATGTAACAATGCAGAAAAATACTATGTAATAATTGTGAGCTAGACTACTTAAGAGTTGTAGTTATTATAGATTAATTATTTAGGAGCTGAATGGCTTTAGGAAAAAACTGTTTTGCAATCTGCTGGTGCGTGTTACCTAAGTGACCTATACCGTTTCCCTGAGGGCAGGAGTTCAAAAAAGCGATGACCAGGATGAGAAGTGTCCTTAATGATGTTATTTGCTCTTCGGTGATAGTGAATGTTTGCAATGTCATCAAGTGAGGGAGAAGGGGAGCCAATAATTTTGTGGGCAGTTTTTATGACCCTCTGTAAAGCCCTGCTGTCTGCCTCTGAACACCATGCAGTGAGGCAGTATGTTAATGTGCTCTTGATTAGTGAATGGTAAAAAGAAGACAACAGTTCGTGCAGGCGCTGCTGTGCCTTCTTAACAGCAGCTGTGACATTTGTTGACCAGGTGAGGTTGTCAGACATGTGTATCCCCAGAAATGTAAAACTCTTGACAATTTCCACACAGTCTCCATTAATCATGATGGGAAGATGGTCAACTTTGTTCTTCCTGAAGTCCAGAATCAATTCTTTTGTTTTCTGAGTGTTCAGTGACAAATTATTTTCCAGACACCACAGGGTCAGATTGTAAACCTCATCCCTGTAGACTTTTTCATCCCCTCCTGAAATGAGGCCGACCACAGTGGTGTTGTCTGCAAATTTTATGATAGTGTTACCGGTGTGAGAGGGTGTACAGTCGTATGTGTAGAGTGAATATAGGAGGGGACTCAACACACAGCCCTGTGGAGAGCCTGTGCTGAGAGTGATGGAGGAGGAAATATGGGAGCCCAGTTTAACAGCTTGGGGGCGGTTGGAGAGAAAGTCCATAACCCAGGTACAGAGGTGAGAGGAGAGGTCCAGCTTCAGCAGTTGCCTTATGAGAATAGCTGGTATTATTGTGTTAAAAGCAGAGCTGTAATCTACAAAGAGCATCTGCACATAGGACCCTCTGTGCTCCAGGTGCTGCAGTGCAGTGTGTAAGGTGATGATGATGGCATCCTCCGAAGACCTGTTCTCCTTGTACGCGAATTGGTGGTTGTCAAAAGTTGAATCGAAACTGCCTTTGATGTACCTCAGGACCAGTTTTTCGAGACACTTGGTGACGATAGGTGTGAGAGCAACTGGTCTGTAATCATTTAAACTCTGGATGACGTTTTTTGGGGGATTGGGATGATGACAGCTGATTTTAGGCAGGATGGAACCACAGCCTGAGCAAGAGACAGATTGTAGATATTAGTGAAGACCCCAGCAAGTTCAAAGGCACATGCCTTGTGCACCTTCCCAGGTATTCCTTCTGGGCCAGCCGTCTTCCAAGGGTTCACTTTCCTGAATAGCTTGCGCACTACATGTTTCTGTACAGTCAGTGGCTGTGTCTCCGATTTTTTACATCAAACCATGCGAAGAAGCAGTTAAGCTTGTCTGCCAGTGAAGCGGTGCTGCCCGTATAGTTGGTGAGTTGCTGGAGTCCCTGCCATACCTGCCTGGGATTGTTGGCACAGAAGTGCTCCTCAATTTTCTCTTTGTAAGCCTGCTTAGCCCGTTTGATGCCCCGTTTCAGGTCAGCTCTTCCAATGGTGTAGAGTGCTTTGTTTCCTGCCTTGAAAGCCTTGTCGCAAGCTTTGAGGAGTGTTAGGACGTCTTTCGTCATCCAAGGTTTCTGGTTAGGGTAGACCCTTATTCGCTTCCTCACAGTGACATTTTCAATGCAGCTGGTAATGTTAAGCAGGACAGTTCGTGTGTAATCTCCTAGGTCATGTTGTTTAAAAATTAGTCTTTTCAAAACAGTCCTGTAGCTGGTAGAGGGCTCCTTCAGGCCAGGTTTGAACTGTTTTTACAGAGGGCTTTGCCTTCTTCCTAAGGGGTGTATAAGCTGGGACAAGAAACAGACAGATATGACCAGATAGGCCAAGATGAGGGAGGGGCACAGCTCTATAGGCATGCTTTATATTGGAATACATGTGATCAAGTGTATTCCTTCCCCGGGTAGGACATTTCACATGTTGTGTAAAATTCGGAAGTACCAGTTCTTAGACATGCCTGATTAAAATCACCAGCAATGATGTCAATGCCATCCAGATAAGCCCTCTGTTGTTTATTTTATCATGCAGGTAGTTACGCTAGTGTTAGCATCAGGTGGGATGTAAACAGCTGTGGTGATAACTGCTGTTAGCTCTCTTGGCAGATAAAAAAGTCTGTGTATAACTGACAAAGTCCCAATGTCCGGTGAGCAATCATTTTCTATCATGCAGTTCTGTGTGGACCAATTATTATGTACAAAAATGCACTTTTTTTCTGGTGTGCCACAGATTCTAGGTTTTGAGACATTGTGAAAACTTAGCAAACGTACTAAGGAAATATTATGCCTAGTAAGTTGTCAAAGTATCCTACTGTTCTCTCCAGACAGTGTAGAGAATAAACTTTTTCTAATTCACATACAGTCTCAGTTACTGTCATGTCTGGCATGCTCGGGATGGTGAGGCGAGGCGCAGACGCAAGTTCCCTTTGATGGGTTTTTATTACAAAACACAACTAAAACACAAAGAGCCACAAGGGCCTAAAACACAAATTATACTTAACACAGCAGACTGACACAGAATACAAAACTCTTGAAACTTAAATACATAACTGACAAGGACAGAAGCCAATCCTCTAACACAATCACTTAACTTAAACACAGGACAGCTGACAGAAGTGACTCTAGACACGAACACATATCCTTTCAAAATAAGAGTTCCTACTTGAAAACTCACACAATAGAGGCCGTGGGCCAGGACAGAGTTTAAAACATACTATTTTCCTGCGTGAAACAATTGTAAATGAATGTAATCCCTATCCCTTAAAATTAGGGGGAAGCTGTCAAAAACTTAAATGTCCAAAATGATGACCAGTGCTGCAGATGAAAAATCTCATTTTCACTGCCTTCATACAGTCGATAAGCCAATACTGAAAAACTTCTTTAGTTTAGAACTGGAGCTTTAAGGTTATTGTCAATAGTCACCGAAAAAGCTTGAATCCTTTCTGTAAAAACTACATGGCCAGACCTTTTTTCAACCTGCTCAAACTGTTATATTTGGACTCCAAACATGTTTTAGCAGATCAGCTATATCTGGAGTAACTGGAAAATTGCTTAATTTTTTATTAAACTGTTCCTTTAAATCGCAATCATATCGAAAACTTGCCAGGTGAAAGAAGTCAACTTACTTGGATGGGAGCTGATATGGGAATGCCAATAAAAGAAATTTGCTTCCCATAGCAATTAATTTGGCTTTGCGCCAAGTTCATCTAGGTGAGCTTCAACCCTGCAAACCTCAAAAGCAGGAGGCAATAGAAAAAGAGCGGGCGAGCAGTGGTCTCTTCTCTCTGAAAATTTGTAAATGAATGAATGAATGAATGAATGAATGAATGAATGAACAAACAAATGAATCAGGTCTGTCTAAACTCTCCTGATTGTGATAAACATCATGTCTTATTACAAAAATGTGATATTTGTGGTTCTTTCATTGTATTAGCACTAGTGTTTCTTCTCTGTAAAGAACCACTATGGCAACCTGTCCATGGTGTTTCTCCACCATGGAGAAACATCATTGTTCTATGAATGCTGGGACAGGCTCCAGCACCTCCTTCCACAACCCAGGTTAAAGACAAACAGAAAAACAGATTCACAAAAAAGATTAACTTTTCCCATTTGAAAGGTTCTCACCCAGCTGGTTTCACTCTTCTTTTCAGGGCGTTTTCCTTCCCATCGCACAACTCACAGCTAATCACATTTTTTTTTTGGGTTATATAATTTTTTTGGGTTATATAATATAATTTGAAGTCATCTGCAAGGCACGACTTGAGGAGCTGCATACACTCACTGGCCTCTTTATCAGAAGCTCCTCTTGTACCTCCAACTCTCTGGTGGACAGTTAGAGGCCATAGGCCATTTGTCCAAAGCTTTGGCACCCCTGATCAAATGGCATTTTGTTGATTTTCTAAGAACACCTTTAAATAAAAATGGTATTTTTCTGCAAAGCACCGTTGAATTATTTGGAATAAGTTGGTGACATTGAAAAAAAAACAAAATGAAAAATGTAAAATGTGATACATCTACAGTAAGTATGTATTAAAATGTACAGAATTTTCCTGTAAAGGAGTCCGTAGTTCTGCAATGGAGCTACGACGCTAACAAGCCACCTGTTAGCTTCGCATGATCTGTACGACTATACCAACACACAACTCAAACTGCTTTAAAGTGAAGACAGACCTGCTTGTGTGGTTTCTGACACCGTATGACACACTACGATCCATAATTATTACATGCAGGACAAATTAGACCTAAAATAGCTCATCTGGTTTTTAGCCATTTTATCTACAGCGCAAGAAACCACATAAGTGGGTCTATTTGATGTTACTTCGCTAATTGATGGTCATAAACCTTTAAACCTAGCCAATGCCAGTGCAATGTTCCAGTGCAAAACTAAAGATGCAAACATGTCTTGGATTATTTATTACTTCGTGGGGAAGTTTTTTTACACTTTAAGGGGCCAGGCCGCACTCTGTGCCTGCGGTTGTGCCATTCAAGTGGGCATTGTCCCGAGGCGAGCCGCAGGCTTCTCCCAGGCCTTGGATTCGCTCTCCTCTGCAGGACAGTGGGATCATTGAAATAGCAGGGATGATATCCCCCAACAACAATAGCATATTATCCGCAGGAATCTCTAGGTCTTCCAAAGGGAAAATGCTCCTTTTCTCAATGTCATGCTGATGAGAAAGCTCCACCAACCTGACACTGAAGTGAGCCATTTAAGAGCAGCGAACAGTGGCGGCCATTCATGAGTGCCCGCGAGCAGAATGGCCTCTCTCTCTCTCTCTGTCTCTCTCTCTCTCTCTCTCTCTCTCTTCCTCTCCTTGTTTAAGACGCAGAAAAAGGGGGGAAGCTCGTGAGGAGCACAGCAGACAAGGGCCCGCAGAAACCCGAGCAGCCAGCTGACTCGCACATGAATAGAGTGAGGCACAATGGGAAAAATGCTGGCCATCACAATCCAGTCGCTTTATTGGCCCAGACCACTCCACACCAATAAATAGATAATGAAATGAAGAGACAGTAGCATCAACTGGCCGTACAAACTTATGGCTAGATGGCAAGCATGCATGCCCACACAGACACTCGCACACATTCACACTTTATACATGGTTCATATATATATTAGGGCTGAGCAAGTTAACGCATTATTATCGCATTAACGCATGATTTACTTATTCATTATTTATTTATCGCATCAAAGTCTACAATTATTTTATTGGGCGTTAATGCAGATTTTTTTAAAAAATCATTTTATTTTGAAAGTTTGTTGCTTTTTGTGTTTTTGTGCTAGTGGGTATGCACAACACGCAGCTCGTGAACATCCCCGAACACTATCAGGATTTAGCGCCACTAAGGCGACTCATCTCCCTCAGTAATGGCCATGGGACCATGCCATTGATCTCCTACTGGGGGCTACACCGCCCTGGTCAAAAGTTTATCCATTGTCTGAGGCAGAAACCAAAGCAATGGAGGACCATGTGGCCGAGACTCTCCAACAGGGGTTCATTAGCTCCTGGCTGATGGGCGCTCATCAACTCCAGGCACTCATCAACTCCACGGGGCGAGCATCTACACCAAGCTCGACCTGTGGAGTGCATATAACCTCGTGTGAATCAGGGCAGGCAACAAATGGAAGACTGCTTTTGGCACCACATCCGGGCATTACTATTATCACATAATGCCATATGGCTTGCCAAATGCTCCGTCCTTCTTTCAGGCATACATGAATTACGTATTTAGGGACATGTTACATAAGTTCATCATCGTCTACTTGGACGATATTCTTATTTACTCGAAATCCCCATCAGAGGTCGACGCCTCTGAGGTCGGGTTAGGTGCGGTGCTCTCGCAGAGTCACAGGACTCCGGGTAGGCTCCATCCATGCGCCTTCTTCTCCAGAAGCTGACTGACTATGACATCGGTAATCACAAACTGCTGGTGGTCAAAGCTGCGTTAGAGGAGTAGCATCAATGGTTAGAAGGAGCCGGACACCCCTTCGTTGTGTTCACGGACCACCATAACCTCGAGTATATCCGACTCAGCTACACAGCTGAGCGTGTCTTTTAATCCATGGTCATTCCTAGTTTGGTTGCACAGGCTGGAAGAATATGCAGTATACACAGAACACACAGAATATGCAGTAATGTGGAGTATGAGTGAGGGAGTTAGCATCCCCCAGTATGCTTATCTACCCCATCTGGGCTGTTAAAAGTGTTTTTACACTCATTTTTACACAGTATATTTATGTCCTTTTCCTTCTGTGGCTTAGCTGTGTTTTTAGGTTTTAGATTATGATTTTACAACTGTTTTAGCATAGGTAAGTGACTTAGGCTAGGGTGTGTTTTGACTAACGCCAAAATTCGTATTACATCACTGTCGTAGGAACATATATAGAGAAATATATAGATATATATAGGGGTTGACATAAGTACACAAGTACGCATTGACATAAGTAGTACGCAAATGCGCAGCAATATTCAGTCTTCACAGCGCAAATGCATACCTAATTGTGGCTGCACAATTAATTGAATTTTAATCACGATCACGATTTTGGCTGCCAAGATTAAATTAAGATGATCGTTGCCGATATTAACATTTGAATAGCGGGCTGCATATCAAATCAAGCACTTTCTCAACCACTGGTCAGCCAACCACCAGGGGGTGAATGAAAGATTAGGGCTTCATTAAGCTGCCTAAAAAAGGAGCGCGCACTGCAACAAGGAGATCCGTAGTTATTAGCCGAAAAACATTCACCTCGCCCGGGTGTCCCAATACTTTAGTCCCCCACAGAACATGCTCGCGGTTTGGGGTAACCACCAATCTCCGTGAAACTTCAGTTAGATAGGGCTCGATGAGACCTTTCCAAAGACCCCTCATTTGCCATAATAGCCCCCGGAGATCCAGAGTTATTAGCCGAAAACCATTCACCTCGTCTGGGTGTCCCATTACTTTTGCCCGAGGTGAATGGTTTTCAGCTAATAACTACGGATCTCCGGGGGCTATTATAGAGTGCGAGATATATTTTTTATATTTAACATTTAGATCATTTAAGGCAAATCCTCTATGTTGGTGAGGGGATATCACAGCATGCAGTCCAGCCCCCTGCTAAGTAACAGCCAATTGTAATCAATAAAAAAATATTCAGGTCAGTTCAGGCCAACACACTGAAGGTGAAGACTTTTACCAGTTTTACAAATGTGGGTTT
>JBBIGA010000016.1:1324414-1340408 GCA_037576975.1 Alestes dentex
AACACAAAAGTCGACTAGTCGACTAGTCGACTTTTGTGTTAATGCCCTAGTTAGTACAACTAACCCAGATTGACCCTAGTCCTGGACTAGACGGCTTGTTCTTCTTTTACATTTACATTACATTTATGACACTGGGCATATGCTTTTATACAGGCTGAGTTTCAGAGTTTCAGAGTTAGACAAGTAGGCAAACAGTGTTAGGTGTCTCGGCCGAAGAGTGTAAACCATGGTGTTGTTGCTCACGCAGAGAATCAAATCCAAGGCTGCCGTTGGTTATGTTACACCAACCCTGTGTAACTACAAATACAAGTTATATAAATGACTCAATTTTACTTCGCTTCCAGTATTTCTTATCCTGTTGTTTAATGGGACTGAACCATCCAAAAAGTGTTTTCACACTGCAAACAAACTGAACCAAGACCATCTTTTGGTTGAACCCAATTTTGGTCCTTAGGTCCAGGCCGTGGTCCAAAGCACCTTTTACAATATGCTTTGTTGGTTTGGGCCAAAGTGAAATGTGTCCCCTACAATAATGTTTCATCTAATTCAAATCAAAATAAAATATGCTTTCAGATGTTGAGAAAAAACAGGTGGGTTTAATGTTAATTTTGACAAGCAGGATGTTCTGTACTTTTGCAAGAAATTTCCTGTCTGTCTAATCTCATGATGTTATGATAATTTAATGATGCATTCAGTAAAAAGTAGCTGACTCAAATTAGGACAAACTGATTGGATATGGTTGGTCAAACATTAAACATCTTCAGACTGGTTCAAGAAACTTTTTGCATGATCAGCTACTAGACTGATGCTGATGATGCTACATGCAGCACCTACCAGATCTGGCATGTTTTATAAGATATGTTCTAGATCGAGATACAGTATATATAGCCAATGTGGAAGAGGTGTGTAAGGTACCAATGTTTAGCGTGTGCAGTAATATTTCATATTAGAGGAGGGTAGCACTGAGCTGTGGTTTATACACACAGACAGGAAGCAGTGTTGTAATCGTGCGGTTTCATATTAGAACAGCTCTCTCTCTCTCTCTCTCTCTCTCTCTCTCTCTCTCGCTCTCTTTTACTCTCTTATTCTTTCTCTATTTTTGCCTTTCATTTCTCTCTGTATGAAAGATCAGCACACATTAACTTTTGCTTGTTCTGAATTAATAAATGTGATCAAATCATAATCATAATCACTAAATTCAAAAGACTCCTGTTATTATTACTGCCAGTTCTCGTATCAGCCAGTTGTCTGAACACAGTGTATGATTTGTTCGACCAAGGTGCATGGTTTGTCCATGTGACACTGCTGAAACCCAGCAGAAACAAATACTGGTCTGTTAATCCAGTCAATATCAAACACTGTATTGTTTCTCTTTCCTTTGCAAATGTATTAAAAAGTGTAAAACTAGAATACAATATGAGTGTTACTTAGACTGTATCACTGTGCATGTCGTAGCTTTGTAAAGTGTTATGAAAAAGATCATTTTATGAATAGTAATAGTCTCTAAATTGCTTAGCTATCTGTCGTATACAGTAATATAAAATGTGCTTGTGCATATATTAGGTGCTACACTGTAATGAGACCAGCTTCTTTTTCCTATTACATTTTTTTGTTTTTCCAATTAAGATGAATTGTATGGCTGTGGCCTTAGCCCAAACATCAACTTTAAACATTCACAAATACGCATATCATCTTCGTTATTGATTTACCTCATAGAGAGGGTTCTTCTGTTTATTTCAGTTTTTTAGATTATTTTTTGCCTTTTTCTGAGGGAATAAGGATTAAAGGTGTTTGGAATATACGTGAGTTGTGGTAGCATCAGTTTTACTTTCTCAACTCCATTTAGTCATTGGCAATGATGTAAATTACTATGTTCAAAAGTCTTGTGAACTAGTACAAAAACTGTGCCTAACTGCCTAAATGCCAAAGGGGATCAGTAATGATATACAGCAGGAGCTGTTTTAAGTTGATAAATTGATGGAGACCTCAAATAGGACATTATGAAAACACGGCTGGATATTCCAGTACTACAGGTTTAATCTAGACCCTGGCACTCTTGCATGCGGCACTTAAAAAAGAGTTAAAAGTATTTTTTCATTAAATTGCTAAGGCAAATCCACTGAGGAATGGCAAAAGCTGGTGGTTTTCTCTGTTTTGCCTGAGCATTTTGGCATTTCAAAGTGCATTTGCCCATGCAATTTCAATCTATAACAAATAATATTTAAAAATAAATGTTACTCTGGAGCTCGTCTGGAGTAATCTCCAGGAGAGCTCCAGGGTGTTTTATGAACTTTTAATGCTTGTCACTTTTCCTTGAGTATGTCACCAGAAAAGCCCAATGGGTCTGAAATGAAGGGGTCAGTAACAATATGTGGCTGATATACGTCTGAAGGGGCTCTAAACAATGCATAAAAGAATAAGCTATTTCATGGGAAAAAACAGAGCAGCCTTGTTGCAAAGCCTTGTTCAGTTGTACACCAGAATCACCACAATGCTCTTCACAGCATTAGTCTTTGCTGCTTGTGGTTTCACTGAAGGCACTTGTGGGTATCTGCAGCATTCGTAAAAGTGGAACAGAATTACAGTCATATTTGTGCCAACAGTTAGCCCTGTGGGTATTTTTCCAGAGTTAGGTTTCTCAATACTTTACACATACTTTGCTTATGTAAATTGGTACATATGACAGTTTGTGACTGAATATCACCCTATGTAATGCGTTTATTTCGATCAATTAATCACAGAAAAAATAACGTGTTAATATGAAATAACGCTGATTAATGGCTTGAGATGCCTTGTATGCATGGGTGCCGGAACCATTATATCAGGGGAGATGTACCCCCCCCATACTTTTAAAAATATTTAGTTTGTATGTGTGCGATGCTCTTTTTTTAGTGGCTGACCCTCATGGAGAGGTTAGCGGGGCAGAGGAACGCATAGATGTGTGCGAGGAGACAACAGAGAAGAAACCTTCACTGGACCAGGTAAGAAAACACCCTCCGCCAGACTACTCTAGGGCAGAAATTGAGATGTTTCAGCGAACACATGTACAGTACTGAGGGACCTACGAAAAATAGTGCTTAAAAACTGTTTAGGAGAGCAGTGGGTGTTACACAATACTTGAGCAGAGGGTGTTACTCACATTAATATTATTAAATATACTAAATAAAACTAAAAGTATACGTACAAAAAACATTACAGTAAATACTGCAATATATCAGTGTGGAAGCCCAGGATTACTTGTAGTTAACTTCAGAAACCTGGTTTGACTTGATCAGTCCTTCATTAAATTACATCTGGAGCTGCTAATGGATTTCCACAAATCCAAACAACGGCTGATGTCGTCAAGGAGAAATCTGGTACCAAACCTGCATTCTCCTTACCAGCTCACAAAATTTGATTTTTACAAAACAGATTTTGACACTTTTTACTGCTTTCTTGTTTGTTTGCATTTATTCTAATGTTTACTCTACTAGCAAAAAAAGACAATCTGAGAAAATCTAAAGACATTTAAAAGTTTGCACAGGTGCCTAAGAGTTTTGCACAGTACCGTGCATGCCATTCACATAACAGGGCCAATATGAGTCAAGCTGAAAATTTTTCCACTCTCATCTTGCAAGAAAGAGGACTTTTTTTAAAGTGATGTGTGTGCACTTCCAGTAGCTAAACACTCATTGCTCTTGATATGAAAACACTTCCTGACGTTTCTTTGAATTTCAGTGTACCCACTGTACACTGAAATGTACCCACATCTTCAATAAGTCATCTTGTGATGGAATTTGGAAAGCTTCACACTTTACTTCTTTTATTGGACACCCACCCAAAGGATAGAGACCACTTTCTCATGATCAGTATGATTGAAGCAGGTATTAATAAGGGCCCAGAGTGCCTGCAGGGTTGTACTTTGAACACTGTGTGGTTTCAGTGGCAAAACAAGGCCTTCTGATTGCATCTTCGACGTCCATGACACGTCCATGGCTCCACGGCCCACGCACGTTTGCGCAATGTTGAACGGGGTGGAAATTTAAGAGATGCTGCTTACGGCAAAGTCTGTCGTGTCAGCTGCCATACGGTCTGTTTTTAGTCGCGGTTTCGAGGGGGGCGGGGAGGGGACTGCAGTCGGACAACGAGCTCCTTCCTGTTCGAAACCTGAATGTAACATTCAACAGCTTTGTGGTTTAAATATAAATGAAATACTCTTGCTGAAGAACGAGCTGCTGCGGCAGGTTTACACTGGGCCCAATTATATGTATAGTAAATACATAGTATAGTAAAAAGTTAGAATTTGCACAATTCGCCACAAATGGGTGTCTTTGTTTAGTTCTTAGTGGGGATTTGTGCTCGGTCTGCAAGGTTGAAGTAGCTGACAAGTAATGGAAGTAATAACTGCTGCCAGCAGACATTCTTTTTTTGCCATTTTTTCACATGCCTCCAAGATAATCAGATTCCAAGAAAAGCCCAAAAGTACAACCTTCCCCGAAACTTCAGACTTGTCAATTTCACAGGAAGTGTTTGTGCAGATGGCAGCCTCTTAACGCTGTGGGTGAAATTTCAGTGAAGATGAGTCAACTCTGGTCAGAGAGCAAAGCCATTGAAAGAGACAAAGCTACATTAAGGCTGGGCTCATAGAAATAACTGGCTTCTCGACGAAACAGGCTCATGAGGAGCATGGTTCGACAGGTTTGACTCATTTAGGGTTACCCCTCTGCGGCCTACATCTGCAATATTGTTCCCTTCACAGAATAGAGAAGAGATTTAGGCTTTGCCTCCTTATTACTCATTCCAGTACACAGAAAATAGGGGCCCACATCTTCAATATTACTCAGTAGCACCGGCAAGGACCTAAATGCTCAATATTAGTCATTCAGAAGCCTGCTTCTGGGAAGCAGTTAGCACACTGAGGAACTCAATTCAGCCTGAAACCCATGTGCATCATACACAGGCCCCGGCACAAATACTGCAGATGTAAGATGAAAAGTCAGGAGTTTACTGTACATGAACTACGTTGACTGGGCTTCTGTTGAATCTGTTTCCTCTGACTGACGGAAGACAGCATCATTTTTGTCAAGATATTGTCGGCATACTTAAAAAAAAATCTTGCTCAGTGAAGGTTCGCTTTTATCAGGCTTGCAAACAAATAATTATGCTAAAAAAACTGTCCCAGTGACACCAATAACAGTATTGCTCATAAGAAACAGCAGTACTGTGTCACCACATTGAATAGTATGTTGGGGAAGGAAAAAACCCTTCACTGAATCACTGGGGAAGCAAATGAGATTGCTGTGAGGGCCATGACCAGTAAGAAATTACATTTACAGCCTATGTCTCCCTTGACTGACTGAAAACTCATTATTTGTCTATAGGTACAGAATAAGCTACTTGGATTTGGAATCATTTTTTATACTCCAATTATGGAGAGTGGTATCAATATGTGTATCATTATCGATTAGGAGTATCAGTATGAATATCTGTATCAGTGTAATACTCATAATACACATTGTTTAAACTTACGCTTATTGTTTAAACTCATTTGATTATGTCCTATTTTGACCTATAGTGTTTATAGAGGTATAGTGGATGTTGTGGGCAAAAAAAGCAGCCCCAAATATAGACCAGTCTAGGGGGCATTTCACTCCATGTAATACATCACAGCGCATTTAACAGATGTGTGAATCTACAGCCCAGGCTTTGGTGAATCAGCCTCATCATCATCTTCGCGCTGTTGTGACCAGAAGTCCAAGATCATCAGCTTCCTGTAGGCTAACAGCAAAATGTGGATGCCAAAACTGAAACCTTATTTTGATGCCTTTTGAAAAAGAGGAAGGGCTTAGCGTATTTACACCAGTGGTCCCTGGTCACCACAAAAAGCAAGTGTTACTGAACAGCTCAGCACAATTTTAGAGAAGTGTGTGAAGATTTAGGTGCAGTTTGTGAACCTACTCTGTTCCTCGGCTCTGGCATTTTCTCTTAGTTTTTTCTTCATGTAATTTTTTTTCTTTTTCTTGATGTCACTGTCAGATATGCTGAATAATTTGATTTGTTATGATTTCTGGAGATCATCTGTCTTGCCTCTTTAACCGCAGTTCCTCTCTCACTTCATTAAAACACTGTGGAACGGTTCAGTGTGTGATCGAGCCTATGACAGTTAGGGTGTTTTCTGCCGGGCTGGTGTTTTTCGCTTCCTGCTTGTGGCCTACGCTTCACTGGGCTACTTTGTCCTGCCTGTTCAATTACCTCAGTGGCACTCGGGACACTTCCACTTTGGCCCATGCCTGTCCACCACCTGGGGAAATCTGCTCATGTGTTCACATGTACACTCGTAACACAAAAGGTGCCAGAACAGTTCATGATGCCACAGAACTACCACTTTCGGTTCCCTAATGAACCTTTCAGTGGATTATTCTTATAGAATTTACAGCATTTCACTGTTTTTAAATAATCTGTATTATTTATTCATTTAGTTAAGAAGTAATTCAGAGCTGATTTGACGCGAAACTGTTAATTGTAGAGAAACATACAATGGATTTCTTTACAGTGATAAAGAATGGAATCAGGGGGCACAATGTCTACACAAATATCTACACAAATATAACCAAATATATTTACTCTCCAAAGAGTTTTTATATGTAATGTTGATTATGGTAAAATAGTGGTTAATCTTTTGGGTCTGTCATGTCTTACAAAGCCCTGCAAGCATCTTATTTGCATATTGCCAACCCATAATTGTTATGGCAGTAACGGTCTATAGTGTTTTTGACTGGGTGACCAACCGCTGCTTGACTGGGTGACCAATAACAGTTTTGATGAACTGGGCTATTTATGAAGTGTAAACAAAAAAATTTTATGGAGTTTTTAACTGTTAAAGACAGCGATTCCCCAATATTTTTAAAGGGCCCATGTTCTACATTTTGTCCATGATATTTGCGTGAGTTTGTGTACCAAAAGTATAATTCATAATTAATCTGAATTTGTTCTTATATGACCATTTTCCAACCTTTGCTTTAGCCATCAGAAATAAACGGGCTGTTTTTGTTACTGTGCCTTTTAAGACTGATATGTGTAAAGAATATAATTTATGTCAAAAGAGTGATATATGTCTTTTCTGATTGGCTGCCCTGTACTGCAGGTCATTGCAAAGGCAACACAGGGCTAAAACAATCAGCGTGAATGAGAGGGGCTAAACTGCTGTAGGCTGAATAGGGAGATACATGTAAATGTGTTGGTTTTGTGACAACACAAATACTCTGTTATGTTGTTGCAGCTTATTTTCCATAAATAGGCTGTAAAGATGGGCGAGTGAATGTATACCCTGAAACTATTACGACTTCAAGCCTTCAATGGATGATATGGGCCCTTTAATATACTGATATCACAATCACAATATTTAGCAGTATAACAGCAATATTTAATTTTGTCTGAATTTTGCAACCCTAATTTAATGCCAAAACTCTCTCAAAACATTTTTCATCAGGCATCAGGTAGTGCTTCCATATGTGTTACATCTAATATCATCCTGTGAGGGAGCTTTCAAAGGCTTCAGACATCTGGTTCCATTTATATTTCTCTGCAAGGGATTTCTCTGGAAATGTTTTGCTTTATAACAAATAATAACCAATAAGCTCTCAGCAGGCCTTGAAAACAGCTACTGTACTGTATTGACAACCAAAACCCCTTTCAAATCTCGCTTCTACATTTTACTCCAGAATGAAGACAACACTGAAAACACACACATAGACACACTGTATGGCCTTTACTGTAAGCGTCTCCTTTTTGTGCTGCCGTGCAACGGTGCATTCCTGCTGAGGCTAAGAGCGCTGCTCGTTGCACAGACTCCTGTGTGAAACCCCCAGCAGCTTTTCCGTTTCCCTTCAGACAGGATGACTGGTTACTTATTGAAAGTGGTGGTAAAACCCTGTCGTGTTTTCGTTTTCTCACTCTTACTATGACTGGGCCCGGAAGGAGGCGACACGAACCCATATTCACCTTAAATTTGATTTGAGGTGATGAGAAAGTGAATCAGATACTTCTTATTGTTGTTTTTAATCAAACTGTTTATATGAAAGTGAAATTACTCAAGAAAAATGAAAGGTTAATAGAGCACGCTGCCTGTACAAAGCAATTTGCCCCTCTGTTTTATGGGAATTCAGTGAGAAATCTAATTTGCACACTCATTATGTAGTCAGACAGCCAGAATGTGCATACCAAAAGGACACAAAATGGACAAAAATGGACACTAGTACATCATGATTTAAAGGAACGAGTTAGTGAAAAATCCAATTGTCAAATAATTTTGTGTAACATCCACTAGTCTACTACACCTTAATGAAGAGCTGGACACAGTTTTAGTGGGCTGAGATAAGTTTTGGGGATGTATTTACAGAAAACGGTTTGATCGTTGCCTGGATATTTGGCAAGTTCTTAAAAATTAAAATTTAATAAAAATTAAAATGCAAATGGTTCCTTTATTTGCGGTTTGGTGGATAGGGACCCACATTCAAAGTTGTGTGTGATTATAAAGCAATTCTATCATCATATGTTTTTGTCAATGAGGTTTAAGGATTTCTATATTTTCATCAATTTTGTACTCTAAACCCCATTAACACAGATGTGATAGTTTGATATTTATGCCCCAACTGTGTATAGTTTTGTTTGTTTAGTCCAACAGGGAGATGGAGAACCCAGAACAGACTAACAGCAGTGTGGAGGAGTCCAGGAATGGTCATGCGGAGAGTGAAGAAAGAGCCTTTGTGATGAATTTATACAGTTTCATGAAGGAGAGAAACACACCCATCGAGAGGATCCCTCACCTAGGCTTTAAACAGAGTGAGTACAACGGTGTGTGTGGTTAGATTTGTGTAGAGAACCTGCTTTCTACTGTGGATGGTTCTTCAGGGGCCTATGTTGCATACAAAATTTCAGTACAAATCATGTAATGTTCCACTTTCAGTTATTATCATATGATCCAGTTATGAATTGTCATTATTTCTTAGGGTCTTTATTTGTCTCACTTCTTGAAGAAACACCATGAATATGCTAACCCGACTGGATAGCTGTCCTGCAGTGTACATTAAATATCTGTAAATAAAACGCATTAATTGAATATAGTATTATACTAAATATTCTTTTCAATTCATGAGCATGTTATGCACATTTACAAATTACAGTACACACACAAACATTTGTTTGATCTAGTGATAGCTTTATTCATATGTTTGTAATTTGATATTAGATATTTTTGTGTTTGTAAATCCTCCTCAAAATGCAATAATAAGTATTAAAAAGATTACATCACTGGATGTTCTCCAGTGAGAAAAGTGAACCTTCGGATGCTCGTTTTGACCTTTGGGGCTTTTTATCTATTGTAGTCAATCTGTGGAAAATCTACAAAGCCGTGGAGACACTGGGAGGCTATGATTCTGTAAGTACATGCACCCGCACAACACACACACACACGTCACAGTTCTACCACCTAGCCTGATGTAGCATAAACCCATATGCAAGAAAAAGCATTGTTGTTTTATTGAAATAAAGACTTCAAAAGAAGTAGTAAAAACAGCTCAACAGAAACTACTGGAATAAAGAAGTTACAGGTACAGCACAGTTGTGAGGCATTATTTCCCTCTTTTAGTGTAAAATTAAATGCATCAAAATGAGATATGAGCCACAGTAAAGCAGTCCAGAAACCGAGCCAATATATATCTATATTAGTGCTGGGCACGTTAACGCGTTATTATCCGTTAACGCATTGTTTACTTAACGTCGAAAATTATTTTATCGCGCGTTAACGCGGATTTTTAAAAAATCATTTTATTCTGAAAGTTTGGTGCTTTTGTTGTTCGGGTGCGCGGAGCACGCGCTCTAAAGTCTGGCTGGTTTTCGCGCGGGTCAGGCGTCCCATTACTTTTGTCCATAACTGTAACGCTGCTCTGCTGGGTTGAGATCAGATGATTGACCTTGCCACAGAAGAATATCCCATTTCTTTTACTTGAGTTACTCTTGGGTTGCTTTCACAGTATGTATTATCGATTTGCACAGTAAAGTGCCTTCCAATCAGTTTGGCAGTCAGACATCCCATTACTTTTGTCCATATAATATTTACTTTAATGACATTGCATTTAGGTACATAGACTGATGGAGTTGGTCCCCTTTTGCAGCTGCTGTAATGGGTCTGCTCCCCATGCTCTAGACACTGGAGGGAACTAGTTTTACCAAACTAGATAAAACGTGAGTGCCCTGCAGTGGCAAATAGCTTTGGTTTTATTTGATTTGGTTACAGTAATGTTTAAGTTGAGATTTACAGAAATATTTGAACTTCAGCTGTGCAACTGTGTTGAAGGGAACACTGCTGTTAAAAAGCTTCTTATTTGTTTAAAGTGTCTGCAAACCAAATGTTATTGCACTTTTGTTCATACAGGTACAGGTACTTTAAAAATAAAAGTGTGCAATACACTACTTTTGAATTAATTATTACATATATTCGTATAACAATGTGATTAAAAATGTAAAAAATTTAATCGTTTCCCAGCATTAATTTACATATATACATATATATATATATATATATATATAAAAATATTTATTGAGTGCAATACAATCTCTCTCTTTCTTTCAATCACTTTAAAATGCCTAAGTTGGGACAAAAGTAACTACACTAAGCACAACACGACCACCTGTGTTGTTCACCATACTCATTAAAATGGCGTGCAGCACCGCAGCCCACAAATAGCTCCTGTCCAATAGTGTGTTGAGCAACTGAATCACACCTTCTACTGTGGAGGAGCTGAGAAGGAGGTCACGGCCGTAGTGAGAGCGTCTGTCAATGGAAACTTGAGCTGCCTGGAGCTCATCCCGAGTTCACTTGAAAGCAGTGGCTGTTATAACCACAATGAGAGCTGAGGGTGTCCGGCTTTGCCCTCAGCCAGGTAGACCGAAGCTACAGGGCTGCTACCCCTTAGTTTGCTTTGTTGTCCAACACCCAAGTTTCCACTCGCTCTGTGTGTCCTTGCACCCACAGATCATGTGTGTGTGTGGTTAGAGTAAGTCTTACTTTACCAACTTGTGCATAAGCGTCTGACCAGTGAGAGTTTGGTCTCTGGTATAGCGGAAAAACTGCACTTCTTGGAGTGTAATATTTCATCTGGAGGGTAAATGGAGTAAATTTAGATTACTTAAATATAAAATAGTGTTTTGCAACAAAATCTCTAAAGTAAATGACTCATGTTGAATATGACTATGAACATGACTATAAACAAAGTAAGGTTGTAAAGTTCAGGTTGAATTTATTACTAAAGGGCAATTCAACAATTATAACTCATAGATGTGTCACAGGACCCGTAAAGAGTCATTAGCATTCATTTTCATTCAGTTGAACTTTACTCAATGGCTCTTTACTTAGTACTCATAGAAGCACATGTCCTGCAGGATGCCATCCTTCCTTCATGGGTACGTCTTTCTGGCACCATGTTTTGTGCCACTACTGCAAAAAAGTGGGGAGTGGTAACAACACTGATTACTGGGCTCTTTACCTTTGCATTAGCATTGATGTACATCATCAGCAACCATCTAAGCACTGGTTTGTTTGTCTGTAGTCCACCTAACTTTATGTCACTCCCACACACGCATAGAGTTTTCATTTCCCAAAATGGTATGAGTACTGGGGGTTAACTAAAGTAGACCATATGAATCACTAATGCACAAATCTTACTGTAATCTCATTTAGTGAAATAACACGATGTTCTGGTGGTGCTACGGAAAGACTGCTATCAGAAAAGGAAAATGCACAGAGGGTGCTTAGACATAAGTAAGAAAAACTTGTGAGACTTTGTGACTAATTTTGGCAATTCAGTAGTGGTGCACTTTGGGCTCAGTCTAATCAGGCTAAACACACAGAACATATAGCTCTGAGTGGCCCTAAGACCACTGGCCTAGATCACACATCAGGTAATTACTTATACTGGTAGCTGCAGCAATGAGAAGAGTCCATTAAAACCAAAACCCACAAATGTGCGAGATATAAGAGATTGTGAGCCACTGTGAGACAATTTTACTTGATATCTAGGCCTGACTGTGTAAGATGACTGGAGGTGTGTGAACGTACTTGTGTGTGTGTGTTGTTAGGTGACGGCTCGGCGGCTATGGAAGAACGTGTATGACGAGTTGGGTGGTAGTCCAGGAAGCACCAGTGCAGCCACATGCACACGTAGGCACTATGAGAGGTAAGAAGCTCAGCATTGCTGCTACCAGCCTATCTTTGCCTCATACTGCCTAACAGAATCAGTATATGGACACCTGACCATCACATCTTTATGAGTTTGTTGGATGTTGCATTCCATAAACATGGGCATTAATATCAAGTTGCTTCCCACCCTTTTTTGGAGTTATAACAGCCTTCACTCTTACGAGAACGCTTTTGGAGGGTATCTATGGGAATTTGTGTCCATTCAGTCAAAAGTGCATTTGTGAGCATCCGATTCGTCCCAGAGTACACAGTGAAACAAGTACATATAGTGAAATGCGTCCTGAAACATCTGTGAGATTAGTTTTCTCTTTCATTAAAATAAATGAAAGAGAAAACTAGAACTAAGCAGAAATATGTAGAAAAATATATTCAAATAAATGTGTAAATAGTCTAAACAAACATTACAAGTGTAAACAAAATCTAAAGTGTGCAGATGTACAGAATAGAGTATATACTGTGCAGTGTGCTGGTTGCTGTTGATGTATATAGACATAAATAACAGAAAGCAGGTTAGACAGCAGCTTAAATATGGACCTCGCTTTGAGGCACAGTCAGAGGCACTGTTGCTGCAAATACAGAAGCATATAATTGTATAAAATGTCTTTGCATGCTGTAGTATTAACATTAGTCTTCAGTGGAACCAAGGGGTGGAGCCCAAACCCTGAAAAGCAACCACAGCCCATTACTCCTCCCACAAATTTTACTATTTGCACTTTGTTAAGTACTGTTCTCCTGTCATCTGCCTAACCCAGATAATGAAGTGTGATTCACCACTCCATAGAACACATTTTCAATGCTCCAGAGTCCAGTGGTGGCGTGATTTACATCACTCCAGCCAACTCCAGATCATTGCCTGTAATGATCTTAAGTTTTTGTGGGATCCTATGGGGCAATAGTTCGAGACATCACAAAAGCAAGGAATTAAAAACGGTATTGTTTTGCAGCTTAGTTTTCATATAGTGAAAAATGTATATACATGAATGATACATTTTGAAACATTAACTAAATAGTTTTTTCCATGACATGGGCACTTTAACACACCACACTGCTTTACATTCCCAGTACAGACAAGCTGTTGCTTCTAGGGTCTCTAAACAGTAGAATCCAACTGCTTAACCACTTTTCACTGAAAGTATACATGTATATCCATGTCTATCTAACAGACTGTCTAACCTGTCTAACACTGAGTTCTCTGCTGCCATCTAGTGCTAGTGTAGGTTGAACAGCATGCAAGTCTAATGCTAATTCAAATAGGTTTGGGAGGATGGCCTTGAATTCCTTATCATAGTTACAGCACTGACATTCAGCCTATACCCCTTAAAGAGCTTAGAGGACATCAAAACAATAGAAATGAGCAAGAATCTATTTTCAATTTTTATGCAGTTCTATATTGGAAAACTCTCTCCCTTTTCACTCTCCAGGTTAGTCTTGCCCTTTGAAAGGCATCGGAGAGGTGAGGAAGACAAGCCCCTTCCACCTTCGAAACCCCGTAAACAGTATAAGAGGAGCAACGAGAGCAAGAGCAGCAAAGCAGAAAGCAGGAAAAGGCGGAGAACAGCAGAGAGAGATGACCTGGAGGTAATTCAGAGTCTAGAATCAGTGGGGATCAGGTTTGGGGTTTTGCACACGCGTCTTGGCTTTCGTCCAGTGGGAAACTAATGGTTTTGAAAAGGAGGGGGGGGGGGCAAGTGGTCTCAAGGGGTGTCACTGTAGATGCCAGGCAAATTGTGCATTTGCCTATATATTGTTAAATTAGGATCACTGAGGAGTTATCTGTACAGAATCCTGGGAACAAGCACAAATGTCTGGACTAACATTCTCACTATGAAATGTGCTGTTATTTCCAGGAGAAGCTTAGAGCAGATCACCACTACGAAAGAGGAGTGTGTCCTCACTCCAGTCCTTGGTCTGTGTCTTCAGAGCATTTAGACAATGATCAGCTTGCCCAGGGTTTGCTCCCGGATGCCTGTCCCAGGGAGAAACCCCTCCTCCAGCCCCTGAGCCCTGCTCTTGTCATCTCCCCTTTGGAGAAGAAGAAGCGTCTGGCGCAGGCTAGCCTGAGTGTAGCGCCCTCAGCAGTCCTGGAAGAAGGAGGTGAGCCAGAGAGACCCTCGGTTATCCAGCTGTCCCACTCTTCTTCCCAGTCTCCAGCCCGCATTCGACACACTTCAGATGGCTCACCCCTTCCCCTCTCCTCTCCCTCTCCCTCCTTCTCCCGCAGTCCATCACCCTACTCAATTTCCTCTGAGGACTGTGTGGCCGCCCCGGCTCAAAAAAAGACACCAGCTCCTGAAGTAGAGAAGCAGCAGAAACTAGTGCAGTTTAACACTCTGCCCACCCCTGTGCCCGGTAACCTGCGGGTTTGCAAGCCCTTAAGCCGCTACCCCTGCCCCAAAGAACTGGTTGCCATGCCCCGCCCACATTATCGAGACTTTCTGCAGGGCAGTCCCTCTCATCCTGACAAAAACCAGAGGAGCTTGTCAGCTTGGGGTATGGAGGCCAAGGGTGGAATGAGGCAACCTGCCCTCCGGATACCTGTGCCTGCCTCCTTTGGCACGAGCTGTTGGGTGCCCTCTGCTTCCAGTTTCACCACCGTCTTGCCTCGGCATCGTGAGTCCTGCAGGTCTGTATCACTACAGCCACCTTACAAACCTCACCATCACCAGCCTCATCCTAAAAGGCCAAGCAGTGCTGAGGCCTACATCAAGAAGATACCCTTCATGGACAGAAAGGAAAAGGGTAAGATGGTTGTGCCCAAGCCCTTGCCTTCCCAGCAGTACCTTGTCCACCCTCAGGCTACGCTGCATATGCCTTACCTGCTGCCTGCCTTTGACACTCCCAGAGTAGAGACAGTAGAACAGCTGAAAACCCTCCCTCTCCAGCCTGTCCTCCTCCCTGCTCACCTCACTCTTCCTCCAACCCAGGCACATCCCACGCATCCCTTACCAGTGGGAGCCTCGTTCCCTGGACAATATGAGGCAGCCCTGCGCTCTTACCCTTATCCACTGCCCCTCTGGCCTCCGCCTGCTGGATACAGCATGGCAAGCCTTCAGCCATATTAACCTTGACCTGCTCTTATGTTCCAAACCAGGACTGTTGCTGAAAATTGCACTGTAGTGCCTTTGATCAGTTCATGTTCGTAACAATGTAGCCATATCTGTAAAAAGAACATCTATGTTACCTCAGATGATATTCTATTGAAGATACCACTTTGGGCTTGATAGGGATATATTTAGATCAGGAGTGTCGAACTCCAGTCCAGCACGTTTTGGTGATTTCCCTGCTCAGAAACACCTGGTTCACCTTTCCAGTTAATTGTCAGGTTTAGTGAATGTGTTTGAGGAGAACCATCCAACTGCACTGGATACTGCACCAGGCCCAGAGTTTGACACCCCTGCTTTAGATAATCACTGAGACTCAGAATGTGAGACCCAAATTGTAATATAGCATCTTGGATCACTTGACAAGCACTTTCAGTTTAATATGTAAAACTAACAAATTTATTTGCCATCTCCATGCATAAAAAAAAATATTTTAATAGTACTAAATAGGGCATTAACACAAAAGTCTACTAGTCGACTTCAGAGGCACAAGTCGACGCCCCCTGAGATAAGTCGACTAGTCATGTTTTTTTCCTCTGTGTGCGCGCTTGTGTACACAATGCAATCTCTGCCTCTGATTGGCTGACGCCGACACGCGTTCCTTGACTTAACCAATTATAATAGTCACTTCATAAAAAGGGCAGTACTGTCGGTGCGA
>JBBIGA010000016.1:1353285-1363673 GCA_037576975.1 Alestes dentex
CTCTCTCTCTCTCTCTCTCTCTCTCTCTCTCTCTCTCTCTCTCTCTCTCTCTCTCTCTCTCTCTCTCTGTCTCTGTTATTGCTGTCCATTTCTCCCCTTTCTCTCCTGTCCCTCAGGTGGAGAACATCTTGCTGCATGACCGAGGTCACTATGTCCTGTGTGATTTCGGCAGCGCCACCAACAGGTTCCAGAACCCCCAGGTGGAGGGGGCCGCCACAGTGGAGGAAGAGATTAAAAAGTTGGTTTTCATTCTTTCAGCTCTTTGGTTTGATCATGAAACCATTCAGTGCATCACGGAAGCTCAAATTTCTGATCCAAAAACAGCTATTCCAAATGTGCCATATTCTGTAGACGTGTTTTATATGTACACAGTTGTGCAATAAAAAGTTTTTTAATTGCCACGTATGCAACTTCAGTGGATAGTTTTACATGCACATTGTCAGTTGTTTCGTTAGAAAACAGAGGTCTGTATTGGTTTGCATTTTGGAGAATGATGGGAAGAGGCAGAGCAGTCCTCCTCAGAAAACAAACCCAATTATGAACTTCCAGTCATGGACATCTTAGCTCTCCCCTTGATCTTCCATAGATGGGTATAATTTTATAGGGAACTTGCAGTGTCCGTATGGCAGGGTCAACACTTTTGCTGCGACAGTCAAATTAATATACTTTACATCCTGGAATACGTGCATTTGAGTTGCTACCTTCACGTTGATGCATCTTGCATAACAAAGAGTTCCTTATAATCTATTTGTTTTCGCAGGTACACAACTCTCTCATACAGAGCTCCAGAGATGGTAAATCTGTACAGTGGGAAAATGATCACCACTAAAGCAGATATCTGGGTGAGTGCAAGCTGCAGTAAAGTATCAAATGTTTAAATAAAACCCTTCTTGTTAACCACCGCTCCCTCAGGACAGGTCTGCAGTGCCTGTGGCCATGTGCATTAATTTAATTGACTTGGTGATTGTTTTTTATGATTAAAAAATTCTTTCTTTGCCGTGGTAGAGGTCTGGTTGTGGTTGATTTCCACAGACGCTCAGGTCAGCGGTTTTAAATGCGTGCTTTGCAACTGTGGTAAAGTTGATATGACACATTTGTGCTGATTTAATAATTTTATTGCAGAGGAGGCAAGGGAGAGGGAGACTGACTATGTGCTTTTCTTTGTGTTTGTGTTTGTGTGTGTGTGTGTGTGTGTGTGTGTGTGTGTGTGTGTGTGTTTGTGAATCTCTTGCTCCCTGTAGGCCTTGGGGTGCCTGCTGTATAAGCTGTGTTTTTTCACACTCCCGTTCGGAGAGAGTCAGGTAGCCATCTGTGACGGCAGCTTCACCATCCCGGACAACTCACGTTACTCTCACGACATGCACTGCCTCATACGTGAGTCGGGCTGTACACCGACCAGTCAGGTTTTCAGCTGCTGTCATGGGCGTGCTGTGTAGGGTTTAACCCTTATAGAACCCGTGGGCTTTGGCATTTTGTTGGCATTGTTCAAGGTGTCTTCAGCTCCTGTGTACAGTGTGATGAGATGTTTCTCCATGGGCCACGGTGCAACATATGGTAAAACAAGATACGACGGAAACAGTACGATAAATAGACGATACTACAGTGTGACGGTATAGTGTGACTGAGATGTAAACCTTCCAGAGTGACTAGTATTGCACTTTAGAAGGTGCACTTCATCTTCAGTTTCATTACTCAGAAACGGTTTACTGCCACAACCCCATGAACTGTAGGATTTTTCTGTTACTAATCTTTAGCCTTGTTATTCAGTACCTTTCATGAATTACTCAGTACTGTGCAAAGTCTTAGGCACCTAAGAAAATAATATTTAAAAACAGTTTTTCACATTATTATTAAACGTGCAAATAAAACTAAAGAATAAATACACATAACGTTCTACAGTAAACAGTGATGTTATGTTCAGTATATCAGTGAGTTCTTGTGGAAGTCCAGCTTTACTATAGTTTTATCAGAAACCTGTTTTGACTCGATCAGTCCTGCATTAAATTAAATCGGGATGGAGTTTTTACAAATCCAGACAACGGCAGGAGGAACCGAGGAGGAATCTGGAACCGAACCTGTGTTCGCCTCACCAGCTCACACAGTCTCAACTACTTTTACAAACAGAACAGATCTTGATACTTTTTACTGCTTGCTTTCTTATTCTAATGTTAACTTTGCTAACAGAACAACACGCAATCACAGACTGAGAAAACTGGCTTTAAACAATTTGCAGAGGTGCATAGACTTTTGCACAGTACTGTAGTGTAATATAGTGTGTAACTGAAGTGAGAACTCACATCCTTTAGAGTATGACGAGCTATGCTTAGCCAAAAGGCTGTAATTTTCACAGATGCAAAGTAGAATGAAGGTTAAAAAAAATCTACGTTCTAAAAGCATTTACGTATCCAATTATGACAAATCTGGATACCTTTAGGTCTTTTAAAGAACACACATAGTATCCGTGACTGCTAGTTATACATGTTTATATACGTTTAGTAAGAAGTGCAGTTGGGCATAAAAGGTTAACCGGTTGTGACCGCATGGTTCTCATTTTATCTTAATGTTCTGTTCTTTTTCTTCCTGTTCTGTTTGATCTTTTCTCCGTCTTCAGGTTACATGCTGGAGCCTGACCCCGATGTAAGGCCAGATATTTACCAGGTCTCTCATATCGCCTTCAAGCTGGCACGCAAAGACTGCCCAGTGCAGAATGTCCATGTGAGTGTCTGTACAGTTTTTACAGTGCTGACATGCTTTATTTTTCTTTGTTTTTCATGATCGATTCAGTGGTTCATATCCAATCACCACCTCACAGCGGGGAAAAATAATTTCACCCATTTTTGTGAGTTAAATCTAGCCACACGAGTTGTTTGCTGGCAGGAGATGTTGGACACATTTTACAGGCCTCACCTTAACAAGCCAGGCAGAATTGCAGCACTGCTGTTTATAGGGTAGAATAGACTCTTAAATATTAGAAGAAAAAAAAAATCCGTCATCTTGTATGTATTAACAAAAAGCCATTTCCTCATTAGCAGTGCTGCACATGTCTAACACGCATGTACAACAGTGCATTAAAATAATACAGAGGACACGTTCTCTCGTCCTCTCAAACTCGGTTTCTTTCTCTCTCTCGCGTTCAGTTTCTCTCTTTCTTTCTCTATCTCTCTCTTACTCTCTTTCTCTCTTTCTCTTTCTCTCTCTTCCTCTCTCTCTCTCTCTCTTTCTCTCTCTCTCTCTCTTTCTCTCTTTCTCTTTCTCTCTCTTTCTTTCTCTTTCTCTCTTTCTCTTTCTCTCTCTCTTTCTCTTTTTCTCTCCCTCTCTCTTTCTCTCTTTCTCTCTCTTTCTCTTTCTCTCTTTCTCTCTTTCTCTTTCTCTCTCACTCTCTTTCTCTCTCTCTCTCTCTTTCTCTCTCTCTCTTTCTCTCTCTCTCTTTCTCTTTCTCTCGCTCTTTTTCTCTCTCTCTTTTTCACTCTCTCTCTTTACCATTAGCTGTAATAATTTGATGCCTCCAAAACTGTGGACATGTGTGTATTTATATTGAAAACATGGTGTAAAAATGGTTTGTGATTGCATAAATCCTTTTTAAAACAGTAAACTTTAATCAGCCTTACCAATATGCCCATCAGGCAGATTAGAGACATAGGATTTGTTGAACCCCATTTGATATTTTAATCAGTGTCCACCAGCATTATCAGCCCTGCTCCTGCAGTACTCCTGCCCTGCAGTTCTGGTGTTTTCTTTATGAGACCAGCAGCGTATCAGCTACTTCATTAACAGAAAACAGTAAAATGCTCAAAGCAGACCAGGGTTAGAATCCCCAGTCATAAAGTGGCAAGACACTCATGATGGCCAGAGTAATGAGATTTTTTTGGGGTTGGTCTGCTGGTGTTTATGATTAACCTACTGAACTGCATTTGGCCAGGGAGTGTGAACCCCTCTAAAGCTCTTTCTTCTCACTCTGATGTTCAGTGTTTGTGGTGGTGTTCTACAAAGCCACCCACCCAGCACCTTTTTCAAAGCCCTTGCTTAATTCATGCCAGCCCTGAGCGAAGCACATCGCGAGAGCTGCCCCGCGGGTCAGAGGAAGTTGGATTTTGCTGCCAGGTGGCAGTGCTCCAGCAGCCCCTCCTCCCAAACCCATGGTTTTGTATTGATGGTATAATGGATGCTTTGAGTCGGCACATTACAGCAGTCGCGGCTGCAAAGTGCCATCAGCCCGTCACTCAGTACAGTGCTGTGGAGCATCTAGTGTGAGGCTTTACGGCCCTGTGGCCTTGACGGCTTTCACTCAGACTGGTGCTGTAGTGCAGTGCGAGTTCAGGGACAAAAAATTTGTCGGAATAGACGTTACTTTTCACCTTGAAACTTCATTAATGCTGTATTCCTTCAGGAAATAAGAGTTTGGTGTCGTTTCTAACTCAAGTCCATGCTTTCCTCAAATGAATGAAAAATGTTGTGGGTTGTGTTAAGGACGCTGACAAGGCAGTAAACATCGGGCACACCTGAGAAAGGTGGCTGGTTATATGAACCCTGGCGGATCTACATAAATCATTCCCAATTTTCTCCCCAGTTGAGCCCAGGTCCATCTACTAGCTACAACTACCTTAATCACACAAACGCCAACAGCTAGGATGTAGTTTCTGCAGCTCCTGCATCTTTTCGAACTGCTGCTAATGCAGAGTGTGGTCAATGTAGGAAGAGCTTGAGCAGAGCTGTGCTGTGCGTTAGAAAAATATCAGGTGAATCTGGCAAAACCGCAGCTCGCTGGACTTAAATGTCTACAAAAAATGTGCACCATAATGTTTCTGTACAAGTTTAATATCGTGGTATACTGTACTGAATTACTAATTAGGAGTACATAATTCCTTAAAAATATTCACAGACTTTGAAATGTTAGATATGATTGCTATTCTTGATTCAATTTTTTTGTTTATATTGTTGTGTTATAATAATTCACAGTTTTTTTTAATGTATTTCCAACCAGAACTCACCAATCCCTGCAAAACTTCCTGAGCCAGTCAGAGCGAGCGAGGCAGTGGCTAAGAAGAGTCAGACTAAAGCCAGGTCTTGCTCTCCTGTTTCATAAAAGTATTGCATGATGTGTGAATGTAGAATATGTCTATTTCATGTTTACTGTTTTCACAATGAACGTTGTATATCGCAAAATAACATATTGGTCCAACAAAACAACTACATACACAAATACAGCCAGTACAGCCAAAAACATACATAGAGCCAAAAACATACAAACGCATATTGAGTAGCATACAGTCTTGTTCCTCAGTTTGTAATACGGTTTATATAGTAGTTTGGGGTATATAAGTGCAATACATGGTTTCTGAAGGGGATGCTTGATTCTCCGTTTTCCCTCAGACTGACTGATCCAATCCCTACAACGGAAACCTCTATAGCACCAAGGCAACGACCCAAAGCTGGCCAAGCTCAGCCAATCACAGGCATCCTGCCCATCCAGCCTGCCCTCACCCCCCGGAAGAGAGCGAACGCTCCAGCTGGTCCCGCTCAGCCGATTAGTGAGTGAATGGAAAATATCCCACATTTTCCATATATTTCATCCACCCCCTGTGATCCGCTTCGGACATTTCTTCGACTTTATTTGCCAAAAACGTATCTTTACATGCCCGTTTTCCAACCTCTCTTTTCCCATTAGAGCTGTTTTTGTTTATTAAGCTTTTAAAAACAGATATATGCAAAGTGATCTCATTTCTGTTTGGCTGCCGTGTATCGTTCCTTAGTCAAAAGCGGGGCTGAAACACTTTTTGTAACAATGCAAGTGGTCTTTCAAGACCGTTATGGACAGAATAGGCGGATGTTTGGTAATGTGTGTTTTTGTGACGTCACAAAAACAGGCTGCTTATGCACTTTAATTTCAGAATAAGGACTCGAGAGTGATTTTGAGAGTGACTAAGTAAAAATACACAAACGGTCACATTACAGACACAAGCACAGCACGTTTGGGTGTGGATGAAGCCTCATGTGTACACACGCACACACACACACATTTATACTCACACCCACATACACACACTCAGGGCTAGTGCTTTGGCAGAAAGTCCCCTGCAGGTGCCCCTGTACAAAGGAGTCCATTTGTAGTGCAAGCTATGCCAAGTGTAGCCCCCTTCCTCCTCTCCTCTCCTTCTCTACATAATATATGCCGTATTGACCTGCGTGGAGCTTTGGCTGACATGCACGACTCCAGTAATCCCAGTGGTTCAATCAACATGTCTTCAGAGTTGGCTTTTAAAGGCTGGCTAATGAGGTGCAGCTATTGAGCCTTTGACAGCCTCAGTCCCGCTGAGCCGTCATTTTACTGCCTGTTTGAGGCGTAGGGGGGTCATTAAAGCTTTTTTACATCTCATCACTAATGATGAATACGTACAAACTACCATTTGCTTGTAGTGTGTTAACACTGCATTAATGACCAATGAACCTTTTCTGTGCTTTGTATGAAAAACAATGAGGCCTTTGTTATATAAAGATGTATTAAAAACACATTGAAAAAGCTCCTAAGCATTGCAATATGCTTTAAATATTTGTCAAACCGCTCAGAATGTCAGAATTCTGCATTTCTGGTAGACCTTAAAGCGCATATGTGTACACACCACAGCACATTGTGTGAACGCCACAAAATTCTTCCTCTGACCCATTTAACCCATTCACCAAGTGAAGCAGAGGGCAGCCAGGAGCACAGTGCCTGGGGAGCAGTGTGTGGGGACGGTGCCTAGCTCAAGGAAACCTCAGTGGTGCCACTGGCAGTCCTTGGATTCGAACCCATGACCACCTGGTCACAGGGCCACCATGTCTTGTACTCATGTCTGTTTCAGTGTAACAAAATGACCAAACTCCAAAACGTACCTTCTGTGTTCTCTTGTAGGTGTGGGCGTGGCCTCTCAGCCTCCCGCCCCAGTTCAGCCGCAGAAGCCCCAAACTCAGCCGCTGGTTTCTGTCGCACAGCAACAAGCTCCTCCCAGTCCGCTCCAGGCCACACCCTCCCCTCCTCAGGCCATCCCCCAGCATGGACAGCTTTTCATGGCGCCTCATGCTGCTGGTTTCTTTCCTCCTCAGCAACAGGTACAGACTCTACTGATCATTCCAGAACTGTTTGACAGTTCATCTATCCACTCGATTGCTCTTAATCATGAAACTCCTGTGTGACTTGACACATTTAGTCCAGTCTGAGGTCTTCATATTGCCGGTTATAAATTAGATATTCATAGATCTAAAATCTTTTTGGCTAAGTTGTGTTAAATTTGTAAATACACCCAAGATTTGCCACGACAATTGATTTTGTATATATGCAGCACATTTTTCTGCTATTATGCTGTTCGTGGAAAGTCTTTGACTGTTATGTTACTCGGCAAACCATACTTTTATTGCACTTTTGCAAAATTGAGTGTCCCTAGTTGTCTCTAAATGTTCCTTCATCCGTTGACTGAAGAAAATTCTCTGCAATTCCTCACCACAAATCTGCCGTGAGAATGGCAGCGGCAGTGAAAGCTCGTTGTTTTAGAGCCGAGTCCTAACATGATTTTGCTAGTTTTATTAAACATTGTCTCCTGAATCCTTTAAATTGGCCTGCATTTGGAATTTGTCTGTTCTTAAACTGCATATCTGCATCTTTTAAAGCCATTTTGAGCTCTAAATCTGCTCCTACTCCTGAATTTTCCTTTGTACTTCTGTGATTGTAGTCTCTCAATGTTATATTAGTGTTATCTCTTAGGTCATGAAGTTTATCGACATCGCAACAATAACTAAGGGAGGTGAAACTTTCTCAGAATTGTTTATAGTAATTGAATAAAATTTTGAACGTTAGTGTATTTTATGTTTGTTGGAGTGTTTTCAGATCCACAAACCGCTCATAGCAGAGCGTGATGGTACATTTAACACAGTTAATAAAATATTTATTATAGCAAGGGCCTCATTACTGTGGTAAAATCACTGTAATGGCCTCTTGTGATTTATTGGATTTACCTTGGTGCTTGCGCTCGCGGTTTGAATAATTTTGATGTTCATTTTGACATGATCTGCTTGCTTATTTTAGCTGCCACACCAAGTCCAGACCCTCTACTCACCCCGTCAAAACTCCAGCCTCCCTGCGCAGACCACTCCATCCGCCCAGACAAAAGTTAAAGCCATGGCCCCTCCTCCACCCATTCAGAACCCACCACCCAGTAGTCTGGCCGCTCCCACTCATGCCCCAGCTCCGGCTCCGGCTCCAGTGTTGGCTAGAACCAAAGCCATGGCCCCCGCCCCCCCAGCCCAACATTCTCAGACACACCCTCCACCTGTACATACAAAAACTAAAGCCATGGCCCCTCCCCCACCTACCCATCAACCACCAGCACCTAACTTGTCTGCTGCTAGCCCTCCGTCTCATAAAGCTATTGCACCTGAAGTCCTAGAGGGGGCGCTAGATCCCGACAAGGATTCTGAGGAGATGGTAATTCATGTATGATGAGAGTTTTCCTCGCCGGAATGATTTCTATAGTGATCTTTGCTGGATTAAACCTTTCTGAAAACGGAATCTTCCACTTGTGTGTCCTCGAGGCTTGTTCGTTTGGATCGCCAATAGCTTTGAGTACATTTAAACATTATATATAATTATAAGGATGAATGTGTCAACTTGGTTAGTTTTTTATGGGCAAAGTAGCTTACGCTCAAGTGGAAGGATTCCTCTTAACATCTTAAGCTCACCTTTATGAACATTTTCATCTGGTTTTGTAATGAATTGCTTTGAACTGGCATAGAAGGAATAAAAAAATTACTGGCAGAGAAGGTCTTTCTGTTGAGAGAGAGAGAGGATTTTTTCTGCAGTCCGATTTGAGCTGAGTGTGACGTCCGATCTGCCAAACAGCTGATCAGAGATAGCAATATGTTGGAGGACACTCTGCCATTTAGTCTCTTCTGATATAAATTCAGCATTAATGTGTTCTGTTAATCAAGTGAAGTAGTCCAAGTTTTTCTTGGGCCTCATCTATTCTGACCATGTATCTATACATGCAGCTTATTACATGTAAGAAAATGCTTTATTAATCCTTTTATTGGTCTCTCGTAATGGACCTGAACTTGAACCACATCAGTTTAATTCAGTAATGCAACAAAGTAAGCAAAAATCCAGTCCAGCTCCTCTGTCACATGATCTGACCCAATGTCACAGCAGATCTGAGCTCTGATGCATCCAATAGTTCTTTTAGGGCAACAGCTCAATATATAAATTGTATTCATATATCTATATATTTGAATACAACATTGTTAAACATATCTTTACACATTTTTAAACATTTTAAAGTAAGTGGACAGGGGCTTTAGTGACTCAATGTTGTTAAATGGTGCAGCCATACCTATTCAGATGTAGCTGAAATGTTTTTAAAGGTGAAGCTGAAGCTTTTTACTGGGTGCTTTCTACTGATCATCATGATCGTCCTTACCGTCGATGTTCTAGTGCCATGTAGTAGAGGAGCTGGGTCTTTCTGATTTAAGTCTCTTCTTTACCTTTCCAGGCATTGTACTAAGCAACTGCAGAACCATGCCAATCTCTCAGGTCCATGTAACTTCCCAAACTGACATTCTTTCTAACCAGTGGAGTTTTAGGGGACTTTTCTTATTGAGATTACATCTGAAGTGACTATTCATTGTTATCTGATTATTTCTTCAGTGCTTTTTCCTGTTTGCCAGTTTGGAGTGTTTGTTTTCTTTCTCTCTGTGCTGTTCAGTGTAATGGTTATGTTGATTTAACTGTACTGTCTTTGGTTAACTTTTTTGTTACTAGAGAAAGATCCTTTTTCCTTCTTTCTGCAGTCGTTTGCTGGTGGGCGTCCAGGCCATAAAGTGGGTTCTCTGACTCCGCCCTCGTCTCCTAAGACAGCCCCACGCGGAGGTCACAGGCGTATTCTGAGTGATGTCACCCATAGCACTATATTTGGAGTCCCTGTTAGCAAGTCCACTCAGCTTCTGCAGGCTGCAGCCGCCGAAGCCAGCCTCAACAAATCCAAGTGAGTTCAACCATCAGTCGATGTTTCAGGGCTGTAACTAGCCAGAATTTCTATAGTCTATAATACAGCTCTGGAAAAAAAATAATAATAAGAGACCAGTGCAATTTATTTTTAAATGTGTGACAACCATTCCATGCCAGTGTCTGTTAAATTCCTACACAAGCACCTCATTCTGCTTCATGAGGGACTGAATAGTGATCACCTGAATCACATCTTATTTAATGAGGAAAAGTATAAAAACTAGAGGTGTAACGGTACAGGAAGGTCACGGTTCGGTTCACACTATAGTTCTGACATCACGGTTCGATACAGTGAAGTTAAGTAACAAAAAATTCTAAAGCATGAGGCTTGGTTTGTTTTTGTTTATTTTAAATAAACATC
>JBBIGA010000016.1:1372478-1383850 GCA_037576975.1 Alestes dentex
TCTCTCTCTGTGTGACCGTTTTTTTTCTCTAACCCCACTCTGCTCGTCCTATATCATCTCAGTTCTGGACACAGCTCTGGACAAAAGCCCCGACAGCCAGTTTGACCCCATTCCAGTCCTCATCTCCAAAACCCCCTCCCAAGGTAAGGGTCCGGTGCGAGGCAGCAGGATTTGAGCCAGAAATCCACCATGTTCACCCCCAGACCTCATTCAGACCATTGTGAAAGTCCAACCAAGGGCTGTTTAGCTTTTATAGATCACTGGCACTGCTGTGGTTCAGGCTTAGCAGGTGAAGTGAAAAACCTCCCTAGTTTTATCTTTACCCCACTCACCTTTACTTACATCAAGGCCAGCTTGGTCCTAGAAAAACAGCTCAGTCTATTAGGCTGTGGAGCAAAACATGGGATCGTGGTTAAAACTCATTCATCTGAGAAATTTCTTTCCTATGATCATCTCTGAAATGCTGTAGCTACTCACAAGTAATCCCCGCTTACTTTTCTCTCCATTTTCTCTCTCTTTCTCTCCGTAAACCGCACATGTCAATTGCATTTTGCCTTTTACGTTTTCAACTGTTTTCTTTACTTCATACTGGTTCATGCTTTCTAATGATGTTTACTCTCTTGCTTCTCCATTCCATTTTTTTTACTTCATCCTTATCTAACACATTTCCCTCTCTGTTTTCTTCCCTTTTCCCATTTTCTCATCTTCTACAACTACCACCTGTCTCTATCACCTTGCTCATCTCCCCCCTATCTCCTTCTTTCTCTCTCTCTCTCTCTCTCTCTCTCTCTCTCTCTGACTCTTTCTGGCATGTTCTAGGTGGTAGCAACAGTGGCAGCTCAGAGACCACTCTTCCCAATCTGGCCTGCTCCCTGCTGCTGGTGGACCAGCTCATCGACTTGTAGAAGACGCAGAGAGGGAGAGGGGGAGGGAAGGAGGGAGAGAGAAGCGTGCAGGGGAAACGTGCAATTCTTAAATATAGCTAGAGTTTAGGCTTCAGATGAAACACTACTACTACTGCACACTACGACAGTGCTACTTATAGCAGCCCAAAATGCTGAGTTTCAAAGTTTACCCTTTATATTGACTTGAAAAACCCTCCCCCTCCCGTGTGTGACTGTCGGTCACATCAGTCACACAGTGTGCCATTCTTTTTCCGTTGCCCCATGTCATTTCCATGCTATTTTCCTGCTCATTATCCACTTCTGACTCTTAAATAAATGCGTCTAACCCCACCTTAACTGACCTACCACTCCGCAAACACTCTTTAAAAGAACTGTTCTGCAAAAACGCGCACTTACAGTTTCCTCCTTATGTGTTTGATCAGTCAAGACATATTTAGTGTCAGAGTGTTTTATGCTGGCGAGCACTGGAAGCTTATAAACCACTCTTGACATCCTAATCTCCAGGTCATCAAATTAAACATAGGGTCAATATGTGGGCCTATACTTTAGTCACTCTTAAGAACTACACAGTCTGTTTAAAAATTATATCATTTATAGAAATCACTGAATATCTTTTGAATTTTTTATTTCATATTTTTGACATATTTTATCATTAACAGTAATTGTAATCCCTAAATTTGAGGGATTAAATAATATCAACTAGGCTGGCTTATATGGTTACAACAATCCAAAAAGGGGCACAAGAAAATGTAGCTAAACAGATTAGTCGCATCTTAAAACCTGAATCCGTAATTTGATCCATGTTTTCTTTTGCACAAACCTTAAACACCCAACACACCTTGCCTGACCGACACAAAAGATGTTTCTTTAAACTGTTGCAGACCGTAAAAGGTTCATGCCAGCCTTCTTATCTTACTGCATGATTATATGAACTTAAATAGCACATTCCACCCAGTCCAGGAGAGAAGGAGGACTGAAATTGCAGTGTAAAAGCTCTTTACCATTTCTGTGTGATGGTAACATATCACATAGCACATCGCAGAAGTCCAGCTCTACTCCTGATGGCATTTACTGCAGCCTGCTGTGCTTAGAATGGCCCAACCAGTACACTTTATAGCTGTGATATTCAACAAGCTCTGCATGTGCAATATAGATATATATCAGACATAGCAGTATTACAGGTATATCCCGTCACTTGATGTGTTCACGCTGCTGTGTAGGTGCTTCTGTGATCACGACGACCTTTGATCAGATCTTTTGTTTACACTCTCAGGTCAGATCCTGGATATGTGCACTGTCACATTTATTATTTGTTCATTCTTTTGTTCTTCTTTCATTCTCCATTCATTCCTTCATTCATCCACACCCTTACGTTGCTCCTTGTACGTCTAAAAACCCCACCAAGTTCTTTATTCTACCTTGTGTGTCCAAGTCAGTAGTGTCATCAGCACTAAATTAAGTTTGTTTCGTCATGTAATCTGAAAAGCTGTATGTTTGTAAGTGGTCTCACTAGCCCATGTCCTTATTTCTTCCATTTCAAAGAGCAACACCAGTGAAATCGCATTAAAATGTAACACAAACATCTGCATTTTCCTCATCGTTTAAATGAAGATGAGGAAAACCTGCTTGTTGTCTATCGGACAGTGTTTATAACTGCCCCCTACCTTGAGCTCCACCTTCATGAGGTGCTGGATTATCTCAAAAAATTTACAGTTAGTTGGTTTCTACCCTAGTAAGTCTTGGTTGACACTGACGTTGACCTTCGATTTTCTGGCGAGTGGCTGTTCCCAGGCGTTCTCATGAGGACGTCGCGTCTGGCGCCTTGAGGCGAGTGTAGTGTTAGATTCATGCCATGTGTCGTGACTAGAGATGGCACAGATCCAACACCAGGTTGTCAGAGTCGGTCTGACGGCAACAGAAAATGCAGGAATCGGATATCAGGTATGGGGGGAAAAGCATGAGTCTTATACGAGGCTGTAATAAATCTTGACTCAACACACACTCACACTGTGTGATGTCATGTTGTTAGCTGCGTATTTCTTCCTGTGGGGGAGTAGCAGTACGCTTTGATGTTCCAGTGGATCTCGGTCCAGTAACGGAGTTTCTGACTCAATTCTCTCCACAGTTTATGGCCGGTCGTCCCAAACCCGCGTCCATGGAGTCGAACCGGCGGAAAGTTTTTCTGTCAGAAGCGCCTTTGTTATTGTGGTGTTTTTTATTTTTTGTAGTCTTGTTAGAGTTTTTCTCTGTTTATTACTTGTTAGCAATGTCCTGGTACACTTTCGCATTTCTCAGTGTTTTACCCTCAGCCCAAGCAGACTGTAGTGTTTGTACTTCGTCGACGTCCCAGTTGTAAGTTTGTATCTCAGCGCGGCTGCAGGCCGCTTTCGGCTCTGCCGTCAAGCAGCGCCGTGGAAGCACGTGTACTGGTTGGGTACGGGTTGCTTTATTGGTAATGGAAAAACATTTTCCTGCAGGACAGTGCGGTTCCAGTAGAAAAGCACCGTTAGTCAACATGGGCATCTGTTAGCTCAGAGGTCCCCGACCAGCAGGCCCTGGACCAGTATCGGTCCATGAGTCATTTGCTACCGGGCTGTACAGAAAGACTGAATAAAAATATTTTATTGATTATCAGAGTCTGAAAGGTCTTTTATTTTGAAAATAAAATGCTTATCTCGGTTACGTGATACGGTTCATCAAAAATTTAGCCCACAAGCCAGCAAACGAGAGTAAAAAACGAATGCTCTTTGTTTTTAGTTGTCTCTGTACCGGTCCGTGAAAATATTGTTTTACATGAAACTGGTCCGTGGCGCAAAAAAGTTTGGAGGCCGCTGTGTTGGCTGACGTAACAGAACTGGCGGTTTTAAGCAAGATATTATGTTAGCAGAAGTAGAGGTGGCACTTCCTGTGACTCAGAGGTCGCACATGCTAGTGGTCACCCTCCCAGTGTTGGTAGTATCATGTGATGGGGAAGTTCTAGTTGTTGGGTGGCATTGGACACAACTAAATTGGGCCGATTTAAAGACTCAAGGTTTTAATGTCCGTTTTGATAAAGAGGAAATGTCATCTCTAGTCAAGACCTAATGGCACAACGTGGAAATGCTTTGATGTTCATTTGATATTAGCTAATTTCCCAATATGCCAGTTTGACACTATCATGATTATATCACAGCGATCATAATCACCGTGAGCCCCGAATCCTGAACAAGAGCGGAGAAGGGAGGCTTGTCAGTCATTGATGTTGCTCTTTAATGGTGTAGTTCAAAAAAAAAGAAACAATCACTTAAAGAAGTGCAAAGTATCTTATGTTTGCATAAATGTGAGTGTTGTGCTTTAGATGAATGTATGACGTGTGAAATCTGTTGTTCGTATGATGACTCCTTTATTATAGCTTATGAAAGACTTTATTTTGTAACTACATCTAACATCTGAAAGTGTGCAGATCTGCATTCTGTTCTTCTCGCTCTCTTTCTGACCTCTATTTTACTGTAATTTGAGTGAATTTAGTGTTGCTTTTTCACGTGTTGCTGTGGACTGAGGAAGAGAGATGATTGTGTATCAGTTTTGAACTATTATCTTAGATTTGTTCACTATAACAGATGAACTGTTGGGTGAAGATGAAAGCTTTAATTTTCAATATGTTGTCTTACTGCTGTGTATTTTAATTTCATACGTGTTTTGTTACTCTGGTCCTGTCCTGAGAGAGGGAGAGAAAGATGGAGCGTTGCTCCAGACTTCATTTTCTTTCCTTTGTAGTGTTGGGCTTATGATGGAATTGACTTCCTGAGGTCACCGCGCCATTCATTTCATGGTTCTCATCATTGAAGGTCCATTCTTTTTGTCCGTCTTCTTCCCTCACGCACCAGCAGGGATGTCCACTGCCACTCAAACATTTGGGGACACCAGGGAATGTTTTAAAAAGAGAAATCCGAGCAAAGAACGTAAACGGAAAACTGTAAAACTGAGAATAAACTGGGAACTTGGGAGTAAAGCCAAAGTCCCCTCATCTAGTCTTCTAATGATGCCCGCATTTATCAGCACTTCTACCTTTCGTCTGTTTAATCTGCGTTTGGGACTTTCAGTCTGAGCTTTAAACCACAGTTGTCGAATCATTATTACTGTTCTTACCAGTGGAGACACTTTGTTGAACACTGAAGCTGGAACTAAATGTACTGAAACATTGCTGTTTTCTTTCGTCATTGGAAAACAATGTTGTCAATGAAGGAAAAGTTCCAAAACAAGGCAAGGTGTCCCCAAACTTTTGATGGCCATTGACCAATCACAATCTAGAGCCGAGGTCGCCAGCCGGGCCCGAGCACAAGCACAGTTTCTTCACCCACAGCTTTTAGATCTGGATCATCGGAATCACAGATCAAACCCCACCACCTGCCGTTCACAATCACTTTCACATTCAAGTGTGTGGAAGCACTACTGTAAAGTAGCGTCATTTCCATTGAGATGTTCCGGCTAGTATAGAACACTTTAAGTTAAAGTTACTTGTTTCGGGGTCGAAGAATGCTGTTTCGTTTTTGTTTCATTTTGATAGTCAAGGCAAATGTAGTAAATTGTCTACAATCATGTTTAAATAGTAAATGAGACTTGTATAATGCCGTCAGCCTCTTGATCCCCACACACACCTTTGTCCTCGGTACATGTTGTTATACAGACTTCTGTGTGGCTAACCTATGCAATTCTACAGTAGTGCTTGGTATCACCTGTAGACATGCACGCCGCGGTGTGGCTGAATAGTTTAGCGTTGCCTGTAGTCCGACTTTGTGTTTTGCGGTGTAACTTCAGCGTATTCCAGTCAGCATAAAGAGAAAATAACGGTATCGTGACGAAACAAAGCCGACACTTGACCGCAAATGTTTCACTGAGCGGGAGAAAAGATGTATTATCTTATCAGCGTGTTCCTTCTATTTTTATGAGATGATCAAATGAATTTCAAAAAGAGTGGGATGGTGAATAAACATGCAAATGTGAACAGATGTCGGAAGTGTGTCGAGTTTGTTTTGTTGTATCTTACATTGTTCTTAACATTTTGTACAATTTGTCTCACCCTGATTGCTATTCTGTCTAGTCCCAGAATGTCTGGACACAAATTTTTTAACCTGAAAAGGGAGGCTTCTGGATCTCCTTCAGAGCTCAGAGGGCTGTTCGGTACTCTTATCCCTGCCACGCACACAGTGTCAAATGGAAAAACTGTCTTTAAATAGATTTTTAGCACACAGTCACTTCTCCCATTTATTAACTAACCTTACTGTTCTCTTCCTGTGAACTCACATTTTCGATTTTCTGATTCCATACTCTCTACCATAAACCCCTCAAGCTCAGTGCAGATGAGTCCCTGTACCACCAGGTTCTTATGTGTAGGTTTGGATCAACAAAATTGCCTTTTCTAATTGTATTTTGTGCATAGAAACACTGTATAATCTAGTAAATACCAATACACTCAACAAAAAAGCAATAATGTTATAAATTATTGGGAAAAACATAGATTTGATTCCTGATTTCTATGGATTAGGTTCCGGTATGGATTAGGTGCCAGTTTTCCCAATTCTAAAGTCTACTGTTCTTGTAATCATGTAATCATCCAATTCATGTAATCACTATTTATGTTGTGAAATCATAAAAAAAAATTTAAATGTTGCATATCTGCATTGTTCTGGGCTCTTATGTTACATTTTTCATATATTTTGAATTGTTGACGGTGGAGGGCGTAGCTCACCTCCACGTCTTCATGAAAGCTCGGAATGGCAGATGATTAGACGATTAGACTTGGGGCCTGTGGCTGTTTTTAATTAGCATTATTTTGACATCTGGGGCTTTTCATAAAACATATCAAATAAACCCCTGGTCACAGTATCCTCACCACACCCCAACTTTTCGTTTTTGAAACGAGTCCTGATAAAGGACCAGGTAGAGTGAAGCATGTTTGCAGCAAACCAATTTAATAATAATTATAATAATAATACATTTTATTTATAGGTGCCTTTCTAGCACCCAAAGACACACATTTAGCTCCTGCTCTTACATGGCAAGACCTGCCAATCAGACAAGCCTCCCTTAGACGTTTAGAACTGACTTCTAGTTTGCTGCTATATTAACCTTTTCCTAAACGCACTGCCCATTGCCCACAGTCTGAAGGTAAGAGCTGCTCTGTCTACATTTCTGTATATGACGTCTGATTTGTCTGTGCTGTGTTCCTTGTTTCCATGGGTCTTGGTGTTTCCTACCATTACAGTGCAGCAGTGCTGATCAAACTAAGACGCCCACCACTGCTCCCACCCGACCGCTCAGCTTGCACATGCCCATGACCTTTTTCCACTTCGCTTTTCATTCTTATTTGGCACCAAAAACATACATCTGTGTTCTTAGGTCTCCTCTTTTTTCCCCACTTTATGGAAATGAGGCTTTTGTTTGTGATGGTCGTTATTGTGGGTTGGTATGTAGTAGTACTGTACTTAGTATGTGTTTGTAGCTGTTTTTGTGGACTATTGCTTGTGCATTTATTGTGTTTGTGTATGTTTTTGTTTTCATTTCGCATATTAGCTCAGTTGTGTAGTCACTTGCTCTGTGTTGTGAAATTTCTTCAGCGTCTGCTCATAAAGGACAAGGCTCAAGGTGAAAACGCTGCTGTGTGTCGTATATTCTGAGTCTTATGGTTATGGTAGAATCAGCAAAATGGCATCATTTTAAGTGCAGAGGTTCTCTAGACTTAGTCCAGAACTGGGCCCCATGAAGTGTTAGGAAATGCAGAACTTGGAGAGTTTGGTGGGGTTTTTTTTTTTTTCATTTCTGCATAATTAAATGGTTACGATGCATACTTTAATGGGTAAGATGTAAATAAAGTCATTCGGATTGGTTTTGATGTTTAATTTAACGCATTTAATGAGAATTGTTCACATTGGTGGTGATAGGAAACAGATGTTTAATGGCTCTAAAAACTCCCTCACAAAAAGTCATCACATGAAGTGGTTGAATACACAACCTAATGCCCAAGACTTTGTTTTCCATTAGTTTTGAGATAAGAATTTTAGTTAAAATGTACTTTTTTAAAAAATAGAATCCATTAATAGTAGAGAGGTACAGACAGAGCACTGTAAGGCAAAATAGTTCCCAATTTTTTGTAACCATAATCAATATTACATATGAACACTTGTGTAGGTTCATTGATGATTTTGAATATTTGCAGTGCAGTTGCTTCCACTTCAGCAATCGAATTGTGAACAATAAAAAAAATAAATGAATAAAATTCCCTTTTCAGTAAGTGAGTTTTGAGCAGGGAAATCAAACCGTGCTGGGCTCCAAAGGCTGGAAGCAAATGCCAAAGTAGTAGGAAAAACGAACCCTCTTGTGTCAGACTTTAAAGAAGCCATCTTGCTGACTCTACCTCAGGCTCCAGATTTTCAAAGCTGAAGTCCCTTTGCCTCTTCACTGATGTGATTATTTTTTGTTCTCTATCTGATCTGCAGATGTGAAGGGGAAAGCTAATGGCTATCAAGCGCTCGAAGAGGGCGGTGAAGCCGAGAACTCCACTCAGCGCTGTCTTCATTCCAGCGAAGAAGAGGAGGAGGAGGAGGAGGGTGAAGGAGAGGGGAAGGACGAGGCAAGCTTGAGGCTGAGCAGTGAAACTTCAAGCCACGACTGCAGCGGTTCGAGACCTTTATTGCAGGATTCTGAGGAAGAGGAAGAACAAGAGACTGTTTCTTCCCGAGACCTTCATGGATCCTCAAACCTGCAGCCGGGTTCTGTCCCAGAGTCCACCGCGATCCCTCCTGAGCGCTCTCAGAACCACTTGCCTCAAGCCCAGGGGCACATCAGCCATTCGGAACTCGATCCCACCACCGACGTCTTCTCCAAAGCACCTTTCCGGGTCGTGCAGGAAGTGGATACCGATGGGGACGTTTTCGCAAATGCTCCATTTCCTCGTCCGGCACCTCTGGCCCAGGAACCCGACGTCTTCCTCCAGGCCCCGTTTGGAAGACGAAAGGAAACTCAGGCCGGGGGGGCGGCGTGCCCCCTTCCAGTTGCCCAACCTGGCTTCCATCGCCCCCAGTTGGCGGCCCCTTATCCTGAAAGTCACGACCACAGCATCCTCAATCAAGTGGCCCCTCGCCCCTTCCGACCACAGGCTTTAGCCAAATACTCCAGACATTACGAGGGGCCCGTGGCATCAGAACCTGACGGTGCCCAGCTAGGGATGTCAGGCCAAGGCAAGACAGGCCCTGCCCTGCAAACCTGGAAGCCTGATGTAAATGATCCATTTATTTCTGCGCCTTTCCACCTGAAAGGCCCTCAGGAGAAGCACTGACGCCGCAGCAGTCTGTGGGGCAGCTTCCCAGATGCAGCCTAAACCTACTATAAATCAATAAATGGGATTTCTAATGACAAAACACCGATTTAGTTCCAAGACTAGGCTTAATCCAAGTTTGCCCGACCCCAAGAACCCTATGCACTAAGCTTGAAAGGAATGCATTCTTTCTCTTAAAGCTGGACTTGCGAGATTGCACCCAACGATGATCTTTTTCAGCTTTTCATTAAAGATAGCCCAAGCTTCCTTGGTGTAGGGATGTTGAAATGGATGTGAATATCATTTGATATTATGCTGCACAGAGAATAATTTGCATCTGCAATATGAAATATTATGCAAGAGTGAAGCACATGCGTACCGTGCTGAGATCTTTAGCACCGCTGGCTTTAACCACAGCCTACAGTGTCATTCCCATATTACTGACAAGTCGTGACTGTGTTGTGTTCTCTGCCTACCTCAGTTTATTTCTATGCTGAGAGAGCTTATCAGTTGTTGAGACCTAAGTAGATTGAAAAGGAGCATTCCGGGAGGTTTTCGACCTACTCTCTATTCGCCACGTCCGTATCGGTCATGACCGTATTCGGTCATGTTGACTCGAAACATATCGAATAATATACTCTGAAGCCAGTGAGCAGGTAATACATCATCTGCCCACTGGCAAAACACACTCGATTTCAAGATTTCATGTACAGGGAAAGATGCTAGCATTATTGTCATTAGTAATTTACCGTAAAATGCAGATGTGGCCGATGGAAACGTGGTTGAAAAAAAAAAAAGCTGGTTTATTCTTTTCATTAGTTAAATTAGTTAATTGTGGTTTGGTTTTGTTGCATTGTTTTGATGGACTGATGGACCCCATCAGTCACATGTATGTGAACGTAGAAGTTGCTGGAAACGTTTTCTTTGTGAATTAGAGTGCACACTCAACTCCTCTTGCCTAGTGACCCATGGGTTGCTGGTTCACTCTTTCCTAATGTCGTGCACTTCTCCACGGTCACTTGTCACTGATTATAATGGACACTGTTAAAATATGTTCTCACTTTTACTTTACACTACGGCACGTTCCACTTAATGCACTGTTTCACTTGTAATTTATAAAACACTTTCTTGCACAGCCTACCAGGGGTCTCAAAGGAGCCCCACTGCTCTTTTAAAATGACAGAATATCGCTTGAAAGTAGCCTCTGAAACATGAATGTTGGAATTGTAATTAAGTCCCAGATGCTTTAAAAACAGGGATTCAACTGATTTTTCAAAATTTCTGCTTAATTGAGTCCGTAAGGTGTGAACAAAGTCATTACAGTGATGTGTACGTCACAAATATAGCCATTTTATTTACATTCCAAGCCCACCAGTGAAACCTACAGGTGTCTTCTGAGTGTTTATCTGTAATGTTGATGATGGTAAAACGGTAGGAAATCTTAACAAAATAAGTTTTCTTCTGGGACTATTTTGCCTCACAACCCTCCTTCATGTACTGCTCCACCTATAATGTGTTTCTGAAAAGTATTTTAGGCCAAAACCTTCCCAAAGCTATAGTGAAACAGTGTCTCAGATATCAGACAGTGTTTTCGTAGCTATTTCACTGTAATGGCTTTCTGTGAGGGAGTTTTCAGAGGCATTAAACACTTCAGACCACTGTGACCAGTTCTGACTCTGTGAACGACTTTGTTTAAATGTGAATGATTTAATTACGCAGAACTTTAAAAAAAAAAAAAAAAAGGTAAAAAGGTTGATGCATACGGATGGTCTTGATAAACACATGCTGTTACATTTTAGTTCTATGATACATGTAATAACCCGCTTACACCTACACATGTTGAAAACACCAAAGTGCAACAAAAGAAGCTGTATTTACATAGAACTTACCAGTGCCATTTTCTTGAAATACATTGGTGTTAGCTGGACCCTACTTTCCTCATATGCTGGATTATATTGCACAGAAACTGACCTGTCGATTGTGAATCTGGAGACGCTCTGTGTGTCATTTCATCTTCAGTACAGTAATTCAGCTCTTAGAGATTATACATACACTACCAGTCCAAAGTTTGGACACAGCTTCTCATTCAATGTTTTTTCTTTGTTTTTATTATTTGCTACATTGTAGATTAATATTGAAAACAAACAAAATGATGAAGGAACACATGGAATTAT
>JBBIGA010000016.1:1403645-1430100 GCA_037576975.1 Alestes dentex
GTGATGTTTTCAGTATTAATCTACAATGTAGCCCATAATAAAAACAGAGGAAATCGTTGAATGAGAAGGTGTGTCCAAACTTTTGACTGGTACTGTATATATACACATAATGACATTCCACTACCATAGGTTGCTGTTATTATGGCTGCTAATAACTTTGACCTTTTGACCACACTGCTTGTCGCCCACCTAAATTGTCTATTAGCATTTAATTATTGCCTATATAAATGTGTAACTGTATTTCTATTGTACACTTGAAGCTAATAAAGTGTTGAACTACTTTGAAACCCAATTAAATGACACTTGATTGTACTCCAAGCATTGCTTCTAACTTTTAAAACCAAAGACTCCAGAGAAAGGAATACATGTTTTCATATACAGGAATGCAGTTTTTATAATTTATATTTATATTTATATTTCTCTGCCTTTCATCCTGTAACTGCTGGGATAGGGTCCAGCGCCCCTCATGACCCTGATTCAGGATAAGCAGCTCAGATAATGAATGAATATTTCTTTGTTGGTGCTACAAGACTTTTGGCTGTAAAACGGTCAGCTGTGGGAAAACAGCCCAGAATGAAATGACCTGAGATCTTAAACTCCTAAACATTATTTATTTGTAATTCATGGTTAAAGATGTTCTCCTGTGCATTCGAAGTTACACCCCACAGTCGTCATGTTTCACTTCAAAACCGACAGTCCAAGGCCACAAATCTTTCATCCACATCAGAGCAAGAAATGACCTCCTCTCACATCAGACAGCGACTATATTATGTACAATACATTGGGTCTGGCGTGTGAGGCATAACTCCTCAGATCTATCTTATCTGCATCTATGCTAAACACACCGTGAGCGTTCCTGTTTCAGCGGGAATCTGCTTCTGATTTCCTCTCTGGCTGCAGGACCGTGCTCTCATTTGGCCCGGCGAGCGCTTCATAAAGCCAAGCCTTATGGCCTTGACTGACAGGTTTAAAGGGTGGTTTAGTGGTTCTGTATGTTGGACTGGGGAAAAAAGGATGAAAGATTAGATCAACACACTTAAGGTTGTCAGCGTTTAGTGGTCCGGCTTAGTCTCTTCTGTCGAGCAGTGACCGGTGGACACTCCGCTTTTGGCTGGATTGACATCATTTCTCGTTTGTATTTAGCTGTTTTTTCCCCAAACTCAACTTCTGGGAATCGACCCTCAGGGGCTTGGCGTGATCTTTTCAGTCATTTGGCCTTTAAAAGTTCACACCTGACTGAAGGTGTATTTTTCAGAATTGTAAAGTAATTTTAGTTAATGCTAAAGTGTTTCCATTTTGCTTCAAAGACAAATATATAGCATATATAGTTAATATATAGTTAAGATAGATAGATTTGATAGATAGACAGATTTGAAATCAAAATGTTTTGGTGAGATGCTATGACACAAGTCATTTTTGTTCAGGCCTTTAGTGAAGTTTAGTCTTGAAAAAAGCCTTTAGTAAAAAAAAAAAAAGCCTGTTTACTATCTGCACCTTGTTACAAGTTAATAAGTGGAATGTTTGTCCTCGTTAATAAGTTTGAGCCAATCAAATGTCTTCACTAAGGTTCTTACCTTGTCTCCTGGTTGAGGCCTCATGATGGACACTCTGTCGTAGCCCTTCTTCAGCAGCACCCACAGGGCGTCCAGTTTACCCTGAAAAACCCCAACACGGCAGCAACCCATCAGTCCGTTATGCATTTTGGAATTATTAGTATTAGAAATGTAACTACTAGGGGTGTTGAATTACCGCTTTACTATCAATTAATCACAGAAAAAATAAAGCATTAGAAAAATTAACGCTGATTAATCCCACCACGCGGCGTTAGCCAGGACCAGTGTTCTGCCGAAACATGCTACCTATCGATATGTGCTCCCGTGCTCTTTGGGATTCAGTGCCATGCCCACAAATCTGTGCTACCTTGAAACACTGGCAGCTGTATAAACTTTGACGGAGCATTTTTCCACAGAGTAGCATGAAGACTGCTTACAAAATATACTTTTAAAATAAAATATATTTTTCTCGGATGATGCATGTTATTTACCTATTCTCATCTTTATCCGTGTTATAAACTGACTATAAACTGTACAGTATTTTTCCACAGGGTAGCATGAATCGATAGACTCTGCTGTCGATTTGCACTACAGTAGCATTTTTCGACCAGGCAGCATAATTCACCATAACTCCCGTACTTGGTTGTACATTGTCTTAAACTGCACCTTATAGATGGACTTGGTTCTATCATTCTTCCTGTTGAAGCCATTTTTCCCTCAGCATATTAGCTCATATTTTTGATTGCTGTGACCATTACTGCACATGAACAGTGCAGAAACAGTCATTAAATAAAAAAAATTAAAAAAGAGACGCTGAAAGTCGGCAATGTTGATTATTCATTCACTCATATGGCAAAATTCATTTAAATTCATTAGTACTTTTACAGGAAAAATGTGTGCGATTAATTTAGCTTGTAATTAATTCGTTTTTTTTTTTTCAATCATGTGACACCCCTAGTAATTACATATCCATACCCCAACCAACCACTTCCTGGTTTACAGTTACAGGATGCGGTCGTTGGCCCTCTTTACCCCATTCATCAGCTGTCAGGACAGAGTAGGTCAGAGGTTTTAAGCACTGTGTCTCCTAACCATCCACTCTGTTAGACACACCTAACTTGTTGGATGTTATTGACGATAGTTCCTCTGATGTTGAGTTTGTAGAAATCGTCCTAGTCCTTCATGAGAGGTCAGTTTCTGGTCAGGGGACACTGTTGGCTGGATACTTTTGGTTGATGAGCTATTCTCAGTCCAGCAGCGCTAAAACTGTCAAGTTTAAAAATGCAGGTACTTCTGTGTGATAGCTGTATCTAATGAATGTCTTGCCGTATCTAATAATGCCTTGCTGGTGTGTGTTCACACGTGGATGCACTGGTATTGAGTGCATGTATATATGTGGCATAAATGATTTGGGGTTCATATATTGGAGACAATTGTATGTTGAATTTATAGTAAAGGCCTATAACATACTGTAAGTAATTGTTCAGCCACCAAAAATGTACTTTACACAGTTTAGATCACCCCCCCCCCCCTTACTCTACACTGTTCTTTATAAAATGGACAGAGGTACAGGGCTCAGAATGGCTTCTACTGCTGTTTTTATCTATGCAGAGCACTTTTGTAATGTCTGAAACCTCATAAGTAAGGGTATTTGAGAACTATTATTTGTGTGGTTTGAGTAATTTAGTGCTATGGTCCATTATTTGTTAGCTGCACTGGCCTCGTAGCTCTAGTGCAAAAGAGAAAAGGCAAACTTCAGACACATGGTTTGGGTGATTGACCACGTTCATTGTAAGGGGAGAAATGTGTAAATATGATTTCTTGGCTGATTCATCACTTCAGCCATTTCGTTGGAAGCCTGAACGTAGTCTGCAATTAGCTTAGGCTGGGCACTTCTCTCTGTGGCCAACATCCGTCTTTGGTTACTTACTCTGCAGCTTTGCTAACCTCTGACCTTCCCCTGAGCAACCTGGCCGAGGCTCAAAGCCACATTCAAACTCAGTCATAACTTGGCTATCAGTTCGGTGATCGTTAGCATGTGAGTTCATCGTGCTCAGCTTTTTACTGACTTACAAACCGATTTATTAGCAAACACAATGGACAGGCAGGCAATTAGAGAATCCTATGGAGGTTTTTAACAGCCAGCCCTATGTGAACTTTAGAAACGTAGTTTCCAAATTGTTGGTCTGATGGTGTGTGATCTCCAAAAGTGTTTCTGCTCTCCATTACAGACCCCCACCAGCTGGCAGCATGCATATAGAGCTCCACTCCCAGGGCTCCCTCACTTTGCTTGGTACTCCAGTGCCACATGTACAGCTTAGGTCATGAGCCAGAAAGCTGGAGGCATCGTTTCAGCTACGATGAGATGCTCGGTTAGAGAAAATGCTTGGTACATATGGCTGAACTGCTGGGTAAAAGACCCACATGGTTAAACAATAACTTGTAGGCATCTTTTACTCGCTGACCACTTCAGCGAAATGCCCGCACACACCAAGAGCACCAGATGAAACAACGATTCCACAATATTTATACTGGAAGCCATGACACACGAGCATAGTGTGCATGATGTGTTGACACATCTCATAAACACATACAGCATCGAATGGATGGAACAAAGGCCAAATGGTGCATAAAGTGAAATCCAAATATGACCATGGAGCTTGAGTGAAGGCTGCAGTTGGCCCGCTGTTGGTTTATTAAGTAAGATACCGATGTCACCTTCAGCGCAAATCATATCTTGAATGATCAACCATTTGGTGAAATTTCACTGAATTTTCTACAACAGTGTTTCCTTGTCTAAGAGGCACACCTTACTGCTCAAGCCCTTACTGAACTGAACTGAACTGAACTGAACTAGCTGTTGTAAAAATGTGCCTCCAGGGCCAGGATTGGGAAACACTGCTCTAGGGCACAATTCAGCTGAACATTATGAAGTAATCTTGAAAAAAAGTCTTGTTAACTAAATAATGGAGAGAGTAAATTCAACAAAACGGTGACCACGGCATGCTTTAAAATACCTTTTGGTTTATTCTGGAACATTAACCTAAAGGCGTTTTATTTTCGTTTTTACTATTCCTTTAAACCCCACCACCTGTTTGCTACAAAGGAGGGTCTTTGAGAAAAACCCAGATTTGGTTTATTGGGCATTCTTGGCAAGGGAGCTGTTTTTTTTCCGGATACTCACTTTAATTGGTGAGTACCACTTGCGTGGTCCAGGGGGCTTGCGCATGCCATTGTTGAGGATCCGGGCTGGTAGATTTTCAAACTCTTGTTCTGGCATCTTTACCCTGGCATTCTTGGCCTTCTCCAGCTTAGCGCCCTCTTCAGTCGATCCCTTCTCGCCCCAGCGCACCTGGAGAAAATACACATCTTTTATACTCATCCACATGCATACTGCTAGTTTACTGCCTGTTTGAGATAAAGCTTCTACCGATACAGCAATAGTTTTTAGATGTTTTTACTTGGGAAAGATTAGAAACTATTATGCTTTCACACCCAACTTGTTCGGTGCAGACTTTCTTCTGTTTGGTCTGTTTTGATGGACAGGTATGAGCACTACACCAAGGTGTGCACTAACCAAATGGTACATCAAATATTGCAGATTTTGGTGAGTTTCCAGCCAAACACTTCAAAAGTGTAAAGTGGACAGTGTGAAATTTGCATTCTGCATTTAACCCATTCAGCAAGTGAAACAGCGGGCAGCCAATGACACAGCGCCCGGGGAGCAGTGTGTGGGGACGGTGCCTTTCTAAAGGGTACCTCAGTGGTGCCATTGGCAGTCTTGGGATTCAAACCCATAACCTTCCGACCGCTTGGGGCAACCCACTAACCACCAGACCAATTCGAAGCTAGTTGTAACGAATGTTTATGATGATCCACACCAAACAGGAGAATCTCAGAGCATGTTTTCTTTTTCTTTTAGTGGCTCATTAGTGATCTTACATTTACATTTACGTCTACGGCATTTACGGATCTTGCATTCACATAATGTGTTCACAGCACTGAAATGTCACAGGAACTCACCTCCATTCTTTTAATCCCTCCAACCCCTCGCCCTCCATAGTAGGACGCGTCTACTGTGGGCCATTTCTTCTTTGGAACTCCATCCTCCTCCTCATCCTTATGAAACAATGAGAGGGTGAGGATAATAGTCAGCAATACAAGCCAGCCATTGTTTGCACATAACCATACAAAGACAATGAAGCCTCTTTTCTTGCAGATTTTATGGAGCACGTTTCTGGCCTGAACTTTCAGATGGTCCAGTGCACTAGCAAAATGAGGTGCGACACTTTTTGCTTGACATTTTCATTTTCTGGCCTTTTCAGAAGCCCGAGCCACGCTGCCCGCCGTTCTCCCTCCCTCACTGTCTCTGATCCAGTAAACTCAGTTCGACACGACGCGCCCAAGTCATGACTTCATTTTTTCCAGGCTTCATTCCTCCACCCGTCCTGCGGATGAAATTTCAGCCTTGTCTTCTTTTAACCCTTTCTTCTTGACACAACCACTCCACCTGACCACCCACCTTCATGTATCTAGCTCATCTTTGAAGGAGAACGTCCACGCAGTTGGCAAGATCCTAATGGATTGTATAAGCTTCCATTACTACATTGGCTACATTTGGCCTTGCAGAAGTAAACTCTGCACACTGGCTCATTTACTACCGTTGGGGTGAGAGAAACATTGTACATTCTGTCTTTGCCAAACGATTCCTTTAAACTCCCCTTGGAGCATAGTAAGAGGCCCCAGGAGCTTTCCAATAGATCTTTTCCAATTATATATTTACAGCAAAGCAAGAGTGAACTAATCAATCATGGCCTAATAGAGCTACAACAGTTAAATGGTAAGTTGGCGTAAGTGGCCAAGATCTGCCTTTCAGGAGTTTGTAATTGGGTCGAAGGTTTTATTGTATAGGACTAAGCTCCTTAAAGCTCCTTAGAGCTCTTATGCAATTGTTGAAACATTTTACAGCATACAGAGGTTAATACAGCTTAAAGTTCAAAAGTTAAAGAGGGCTTAAAACATCCATGGGGTGCTGAGTTTATAACTGGCTAATGATAGACTGCCCTTTTTGTGAAATGCCTTGACATTCTCCAGACAGCATTTAGGAAGACTTAGTTGCTGCAATTTGCCTTTACATTTATGGCATTTAGCAGATGCTTTAAACCAAAGCGACTTCCATTCTCTAACTACAGGGGGCAGTCTCCCCGGAGGAACTTGGTGGTGTTGAAGGTAAGATTTGAACCCATGACCTCTTGGTGCAGAGGCAAGTATCCTACCCACTAGGTCACCCCCCCCACCCCAATGGGTCGTATTCAACTCCCTTCACACCCTTCACAGCTATCTAGTATTTTCAGTTTGAATATTCTATTAGACATTATATTGAATATGGAAACATCCCAAGAATAAGAAAAAGACATCTTGCTTAAATCACTAAATGAAAAAACGCTAATGATGTACTAATACTAATTTCTTATAATGAATCATTTACTAGTGTGTCTCCTATCACTTCTACTAATAATAATCACAGATAGGAAATAATAATACCAACAACAACAACAACAATACTACTAATAATAATACAATAATAATATGCTTATTTTACACATATCATGATATTTTGATATATTGTTAGACCCATTTAATAATAACAATAATAATAAATCATCAACATCGTCATTATTATTTTTATTGTTATTATTATTGTTGTTATTATTATTATTATTATTACAGTGAGGCTGCTTTTTGTGAAGGGCGCTCCATGATTTGAAAAATGTTCATCATGTGGCCATCACTATTCTACGTCCATGCTAATCATAGGCGTCACTTATACTGGGGACACTGGGGACACGGGACACTGGGGACACAGGGGACACGGGACACTGGGGACACGGGACACTGGGGACACAGGGGACACGGGACACTGGGGACACGGGACACTGGGGACACGGGACACTGAGGACACGGGACACTGGGATCATGTCCCCACCACTTTTTGCCAAGAGCTATTTCGTTCCCAACAGCTTCTGAAAAGCTTTTTCCCATCTACATATATGATTGCCAGCTCCTCCCGCTTCCATCTGACAAACACTTTCATCTCCCAGCCCTCCATTGACTGGTAGCCCCCCCCCACCCCACTCCATCAGCAACTGTAATCCCCACAACAGGTGCAGCCATATGCAGACACTGAAAAATGCAGCATTGTGCACCCCAAACAAATAACTGGGTGCAGGGTGTGTCGCACTTTTAGAAAACCCAGTGTGAACGTCTCCCTCTTCAAGAGGAACATGGTCATGGGTCTCAGGAGCGTTCAGTAATATTCTACAGGTCTTCCTCCATCGCTCTGATGGAAAATGGAGCAAGATAAGTAGTCAATTTCCATTAAAATTAAAAAGTTTCCCATATCTTCACACTGCAGTGCCAAGTGAGGCAAGTGTTCTTGGATTTAATAATTGAGATGTTGTTTTTGTGTCCAATTAAGTGCAACCATCTCTCTCTCTCTCTCTCTCTCTCTCTCTCTCTCTCTCTCTCTCTCTCTCTCTCTTTCTCTCTCGCTCTCTCGCAGGATTATCTTATGTGGAAAATATTTGTATTCTCTGGCTGTGTGGGCTCACAAACGCAATGTTGGACACTATTTTTCACCACAGCATCTACATCTGTTCCAAGTTTTAAGTTTCTGAGCTAACGTCACCACTTTATTTACTGGCGAGAGTATCAAATACTAGATGAGGACTGTTTGTGTGGTTTTGATGCTTTGTTTTGTGAGGGCTCTACTATGATAAGGTGGATGATGGGGCAGAACTAGTGGTAGATATTTTTATGATATGAATGTGTGTGCTATAATAGGTTTTTGGAGTTTTGTAAACAAAAACAAACAATGAAAATCCCCAACATTTTTTCTGTTTTTGTTATATATACAGGGCTTCAAAAATAAAGCACTGAAGAATAAATTATAAAATTAAATCACTGATGCCGTAATAGACTGACACCCAATCAGCTACTTGTTGATGCACGTCTTCAAGTTACTGTGTTACTCTGTACAGTGTTACAGGGGTCTTTCAACATATCAAAATATCATGAAATGTCAAAGCAAAATGTGACAATGTGCATTGTGTAAAATAAGCGTATCATCAATTATGATATTTGATGTAACTCCATTGTTTATAGTGTTAACCCAGCAGCAATCAACAGCCCAGTCCAGCACTTTCACAGCAGTATCATGTGGAATTTTGGAGCAACTCATTCGGTCGTCCATCCTGACATTTTGACACAGCTTACATTTTCAGCTCTTGTCTCATTTGTGAATTGGGCCAGAACTGAACACAATCTTTTTCCTTCATTCAAATTTCATTCTACATATTGTGAGAACATTTGTTTTCAGTAATGAATCATGTGAAGAGCAAATTTCAAAAACTCAGTCCATTTTTTGTGATCTTTTAGGTAACCTCTTTATGTGCAATAGTATAACCGAACAAAACAATGTACAATTTTTATGCAGTTAGCTGTCATCGACTCTACGCTGTGTCATGTAGTTGGATATAAATATTAAACTTGTACATAATTTTGTGACATTGAATATCGATTTACTTAAAAATTGTTTTCATTATTTTTTTTTTTAACAAATTTGCCCAAACTAAAATATGCAGGAGTTGCTCTTTGAAACAGGCATTGAAAAATGACAAGTAACTCTAAAATCTCAATGAAAAAAATTATTTCCTGTAAGAATTGCTTTGATATAGATAAACAAGCAAAATGCGATTTTCAGGAAAAAAAAGCTTTTGGACTGAGTGAGTTTTGGAAATTTGCTCTTCAATCCAGAGTTGACTGTATTGTTAAAGACCTAATACACACCCCAGCTGTGTAGTTTACAGGTCGCTGTTGTTTATGATTATGATAAGAGAAAACTACATAATCATAACCAGATTGCAGTTGTTTAGCATTATAGGTGACATAGATTATACTGGTGATACCCATTTAATCAGGAAAGCATATCATAGCAGTTTAGTTAATGTATAGCCTTATTCTTTCTTATGGCTGTAATTGCCTCTTTCATGTTCTTCAGGTGGTATTTCATCCATTATAATATTAATATTATATAACATAATATAATATAATGTTATATGTCAAAGGGCTCATTTCAGTTGGTACATGCTTATAATGTGTTCTCATACACTTTATTACAATGTAAATTGCATATTTTTGCCATTACAATGACGTGGTCTCACAGTGTAACAGTAAAGAAAGAGGGCATTTCTTACCGAACTCTCCTCTACCGGAGGCGGCGGCGGCTCGTGGATGATCTGGAGAACAGAGGAAGGAAACGAGACAGAGGGGGAGACAGAAAATGGAAGAAGGGGGTGAGAGATCAATGGTCTTGCATGAATCCTCTAATGCTGGTGTGTCAGGCCACATGCTCTCCACAGCCCCCAAAACAACCCCCCCCCCCCGTTCTTTCACCAAAGTGTCAGAGAGCCGCAGTAATGCCTTCAGCATGAGCCAGAAAAGCAGATTACACAGAAAACTCCCTTTTCTCTCTCTCTCTACTCTTCTCTTTTTTTCGCTGTCTATTTACAAGCACGTGAAAATGACCCAGAAATCTGCTGGCCACATCTGCTGAACCTGGAGAGTGGGCTGCTGGAGAAGGGGGGGGGGGTTGCGAGTGGTAGGAGAAAGGAGGAAGTGATTATGGTCTCCTGCACGCAAGCAGCTCGTGAGGAGTCACATGCCTCCTATCCGCCCGTCCATCCTCTTTGTTTTTGTTTTGGTTCTTTGGAACATTTCGGGGAATCACATGCGAGCAGCCGTGGAAAAACATGCCCCAGTGATGTGGGCCTGCCTCCCTGTTGTTTTCTGCTCTACGTTCTGAGGGGATGATGTGATCAGCTGAAGCATTTGTCCTGCAAAACTTGGCTTTCCTGAGGTTGTGAAGCACCTGCTCTGTCAACAACAGCTATTTTGAACGGACTTGGTGTTTTTCATCACGGTTGAAAGGTTCAGGGGGCCATGACTTCGTTGCTCAGCATTAGATCTTACATAAACGCTCGTTCCTCTTGCAAGACTAGAACTGTGTAGCCAAGAAAATGGGAAAACTTTCTTAAAGTCATTTTGGAGCAACTCTTTTTGGCAAATCCATCCTGACATTTTGACACAATATCACATGGGCAGTTTACATCTTCAAAATATGGAAAAAGCCCAACAAAAATGGAGATACAAGATTTGCGTTCACAGTTTTGTACCGCTGTCTGCTGTAGCGCTACACCGTGGAACAAAAGGGTTCCTCGAAAGGATTATTTGCCTTATGCAATAAAAAAGTTCCCAAAAGAACCACATCTGTAAATGAGGTGTGTGAGCGTGAGGAACATTGTTAAAAGTTCATAAGTACCAGCTTATCAGAGAGAAAAAAAAAAACAAATAAAAGATACTTTTCATACAACTGGACTATTTTTTACACATAAAGAATGGGTTCATCTTGATATTTTTTTTACTTTTCCTTATCAAAGTATTTGTGTGTCGAGGCTGTCAAAGCAGATCACATGTGTAAGTGTGTGTGAGTGTAACTCGTGATATGAATTCCCCATCAAAGGTTCTTCACACTCATTCATCTCTTTTACAAAGAAGGGAACAGGGAATTAAATTGGACCTTTTTTTAAGAGTGTATTTGTTTAAAACCTGGGCCAAAGCACTTTGGCTGTATGAAATCCAGGGCTGTTCTTAAATACGGTATTCTTTACAGAAACTATATTTCTTTGCAGAAAAATATCTCATAACAAAACTTACAGGCCTATGGGATCTTTCTGTTTTGCAAGAATTGCAATGAAAACAAACGTTATGTATCCTCTGCATCTTAAAGCGTAAAGCTGTGTGGATTGGAGCTCAGCCAATCAGGTGATTCTCTGCAAGTGACTGAAAATTCACATGACATTCAACATGCAGTGACAGACGCGATAATACAGAACAACAAAACGCTTTGACCAAATCAAAGAAGGTGAAAGAGTGTAAAGACCCTTGAGTCTTTACACTCTTAATGATTGTTCATGACCAAGGCTTTGACTTGAGACATGATTAGTAAAGCTCAAATGACAATCTTGTCTGGTGATTGACTTTCAACACCACGTCTCTCTGAAAGTTTGGAATGAGAGAAGATTATGATTAGATCTTGGGCTACGGAATAATTTTTAATCATTATAATTGTTTTTGAGATCAGGGGCTACTAATAAATCGTTCGGGACTGTAGGTCATGCCCAGGATGCCCAGGCCTAACGACAGCCCTGATCTTAACGATGTAATCTTGAGTAAGTGACTTAATTAAAACACTACATCGAGTTGGCTGAGCTCCATTTAAGTGAAAACCAATATACTGCTGTATTGCGAACTATACTGCCTTGTGGTTCCTCCTGCATACACTGCAAGTTCTTTTTACTTAAAAATACTGCAAATTAAACCATCCATGCAAACTATTACTTTCAATTTGTAAGTGGCCTCAACACTTCAGTTTTTACAGGATAATGCCAACATAAAGAGTGTGTTGGGCGTCTGCGAGAACAGGAGCATGCCAGTCAGCAAAATATGGACATGAAACTGGACGAGAACTCTGTTCTCCCAGTCAATCCAAATGCTCAAACACGCTAAAACAGCGTAATTTCCCATAGTAACCCTGAACAGCTTTCCGAAACAGAAATTTTGTGCAATCCAACCCTGTTGAAACCAACGGAGACAATTCTAGGGGTGGAAAAACAGAGCTACCTTGTTAAAATAGACAAGACTTTTTCCACTTTTGCTTTCAAAGCTTGTAAAAACATTCATTTGAAAAGGAAATCTGTTCGCCCCAAAGACTTGAACGGGACCCAGGTTCAGTAAACTTTTATACAATCTACAAGACACGGAGCGAGCTCAGGACAGGCTACTCTGATTAAGCGCGGACGAACTCGTGCAAGTGCTGCATGGAGATGGTCGACCATTTTCTCCATAGAAACTGATCACCATGGAACATGGAATGTGTTTTGCTGGTTTGGAAACTGCTTTGGCAATCGGACGTTTGGCTCGCCGCCTCTTTGACCTCGTGTGAACCTTTTCTCCAGAGCTAATTTCCAAGTTGTTCTTCTATGGGAGGGAGCAATTTCTCTCCTCATCTTATCTTTCCAGATACACATTCCTATCTTGATCTCTCGAGTGCGACCTCACTCCAAACTGTTAGATGGACAAATTGGCAGAGGATCCCGAATGAGGTCTTAGGGAGAGACTCACTGTCCGGAGCACAATACAATCCTTTGCTATTCAAAAAATGGTCATTCATTGTTGGCAGCCCTCCCTTTTGATAGTCCACTATTTAGGCTTTGATTTTCATCTTCGGTTTCACTGGAACTCTTAACCCTAACCTCAAAAATGATCCTAATCCCAACCCCACTGCTCAATTACTGAGCTTAATAGCCCCTTAAGTTAATTCATATTTAGCTCGTTAACAATCTGAGCATTTGTAGATAAACTGGGGGCCATCAAAACCGTGCAGGACCTTCCATTTCTTCTCTTGATCCCTCCACTGTGTAATTGAGGGACATATTCGGTTGCATAGTTCCTTCTGAAAGGTGTGCAGAGCGGAGACTTTGGAAGTTAGGCGTTCTGTTTTTCTCCTGCTCCTGAATTGCAAAAGCAGATCCACATTCTCTTAGGACTTTGAGCACCCTGTGAAGTCAGAGGTGATTTGGGGTTCAAGGGGCACTGGTTAAATTTACACACCAGATCCTGCATGGGACTAATAGACTCAGTGAGGTCTTAACAACCTGTTAAAAGGGCAAATAGGGCGTGAAACTGAATACCATATGACCATCACAGGCTGTGTGAAGCCATGGCTGCTCTGGCGGGAGGCATCTGACCTCAGACTGTGGAAAGTCAAAACAAATATGGAATTGATCGGTGAAGCACCAGGCAGCTAAGATGATTCAAATCCATGAGATGCCTTTTAACAACAATTAAGAAAGTCTTCTCTCTTCATTGTAAGAATTTAGCAAGCCAGGTGTCCATCCATCCATGATCTGATCTGTATATCCTTAAACAGGGTCACGGGTGGGTGCTGGTCAAGGGCAGAGAAACACTCTGGACAGGTCGCCCGTCACAGGGCAAACACACTCCTAGGGGTAATTCAGCATCTCCAATTCACCTGCACATCTTTGAACTGTAGGAGGAAACCAGAGTACCCACTGGAAACCCATGCGAACATTGGAAAAACATGCAAACTCCACACAGAAGGAACCTTTGGCCTCCTGGTCAGGAATCAAAATGAAGACCTTCTTGCTGTAAGGACACGGTGTCCCCCAAAGTCAGATATGATTTCCTTAAAGGTCAACAGGTGCATAACAACTGCAGAGTGGCAAATGTAATGAAGTCTCCACTCTGGTTCTGCAAGACAGTCTAATAAGGCCATTAGAACTCTACCTCACTTTATTCTTTGTATACTTCTCATATTGCACTCTGGACTTTCAATAGCAATGTTCTGTGCCACTCCTGTTCTTTATAATTATTTATAAATATGCACTCACTAATAATTTACACTCTCTTAGTATGGTTCAATGCTAATTGCCTGTTGTGCAATATCATACTTATGGTGCGATACTAGTCACTCTGCAAGGTTTACATCCCATTCACACTGTACTGTAACCCTGCTGTATTGTCTATTTCTTGTAATGTTTCTGTCATAACTTGCATGTTGGATGTTACTATATGTTGTGCTGTGGTCCATGGAGAAATGTAGTCTTAACACACTGTGTGTGTGTCTACAGCTGCTGATGAGGACAAGGTAACCTTGAACCTTGAGAGTTTTTGGGTTAAGTGGCGAACTTTAAGGTACAAGACTGACATAAATTTGTTTCTCATCCCTGTTCCTCATCTCTGAGACGTCTTATTTTTATTATGACCAATCACAATTGTTTGCATGACTAGGAACAGGCTATCATCAATGAGGCGCTACAACAAAAACAGATCAGTAAAACAAACTCAGGAGGATCCCTCATTTATTAACCACTGAATGCTTCAAAGAAAAGTTGAATAACTTTTCAAGTCAAGACACCATGAACAAACATGAAACTTCCTTCAATCTCGGGACTAGATCTTCCTGATAATAGGATTAATGACTTTCTAACTTCAAATGAGATTCTAATTTGTGAGACTTAATTCACTGTTGGGAAGCTGGGCTGAAATCTTCCACTAAGATTGTAATTTTTTAGCTTCACCGGGTTTGTTGGGTAGAACTGGGGATTGGCGACAATTCAACCTGAAACTCTTTTTAATTGTTGATTATAGCCAGCAGATAAATACTCAAGCTGTGAGGTTCAGAATGTAATATGTATTTTAGAATTTTCGAGAACTGAGTTCAAACACTACATTTGGCAAATACCAGGCAAAAATATACTTTGATATACTGAGGTTACTTTATTTGCAGAGCCATAGTAATTACTGTATGGACATTAATCACCCTAACAGACCCCGTTCAAGACATGCAGGCATTAACAACTCACAGTTAATATATGTGTGGTTATAAAAATGCCTCAAGTAATCATGACCACTACAACTACTATCCTTTTAAACAAAAAGCATGCTACCCTGAGAGATCCTCACTGCAATGAAATGACAGTCTAGACAAATGAATACTACAACGGCTATGACATTCAAATTGCCTCTCCACTGTGGTAGCATTTCAACACCAAAACAACATCTGAAGAATGGTCTTACCACTGTGCAGCACAGGGGCCAGAACCACCACAGCAGGGCCAACACCAACAAGAGCATCAGAATGAGCAGAGCTATGGCCAGGATCGTCCCATCAGACTGTAAGGACAAACGACAGATGACCATTTTACTAGAAGACTATCAAAGCAATAAACTGTTTCCATTGCAACAAAATCTTCAAAACGGGACTAAAACGAAATGTCATAAAAAGTCATTTCTGACCATATGTATCGGTTCATTCATTTCGAAAATTGGTTTATAAAATGATACAAGAAGAATATGGAATTACAACGTTTTGATATGACAGTGATGAATGCTATTTGGGCTATGATGAAATGTAATGACATCATGATGTCTTTCATATGTAGAGACTGCCAGCTTAGACATAAGAAAAAGTTGTGATGGCTTAAGGAGATGATTATGAAAGCAGGGACCAAGCAGCATTGCAAGCAGTTGCGTCAGGAGTTACAGGGCCATGTGCTTGCGGAAAACATTGGCACTGCTTCAGATTGGCAGGTAAAAACCTATTGTGTTTTTCCAAAGATCTACAACTGGCACAGATTTATAGGCATTATAAACACCAGCCACCCACATATTTCTCCATTTTGTTTGTTCCTTTCACACTTGGGTCGGAAGACGGTATTTTTGGAACAATATTTCCTCTTATGCATGCAATGAGAGAGTCATCAGACTTTTCCATACAAAGTGTACATTCTGATGACTTTCAAAGCAAACACATCTGGGAAGGTACTTACACAGCCCACCGTGGTGATGGTCACAGAGCTGGAGATGAAACTAAGGCCTTCGTTCATGCTCACATAAAGGGAAGCCGCCCTGCAACACAACAGAACACAATAAAGTCTTGATGATCACCTATCCTACACTCTTGAATGGTTCGTCATTTGGTTCAATCCTACTTTGGTTCTTTATAGAACCATCCACTGCAAATTCTACTTAAGGAACCAAAGATGGTTACTAACTTACTAACTATCTCTCTCATTTCGTTTGCTTACTACTCCAACCCTTCCTAACTTTGTCTTACCTTCTGACTTTCTTTGACAGGTGTTGTTTATGTATCATTTGACAGGTGTTGTTTAGGTGTACCGAGCGTGCAGTAACTTGGTTGAATGGTGGATGCTGACTTAAGTTTAGATTTACAGGTATAAGATACAGATGTGGACTACTTGAGCACTGATGTACGTCGCTCTGGATAAGAGCGCCAGCTAAATGCCGTAAATGTAAATGTAAACATCCTGCTCCAAAGAACCTTATCTGAGCAATATAACTTACGTTCCCTCTTCTCGAAGAACTGGTGCAGGACATAGCAGGTATGTGTCCTCCACTACCAGTGGCTTCATCACTAGAAAAACACATTAGAGACAATGGCAAACGTTTAGAGCTCCAACCAAAAAAGACATTTTATGTGATGCAAAGTGTTCACTTGAAAGCATCAGACTTGAGACTGATTCCACGATTAATCTAACATCTCAGCAGCTGGTTGACCAAAAATGGCTGCTGCTGCCGCTGTTGTTGTTGATTTTGAAAAGGACATAGATATTCCACTTAACATCCATGATGGAAAACTGATTCTTTCAGTTTCGTAGCTCAAGGCTAGACTGTTTGCTCTGGCCAGAGTCTGACATACCGCAGCTCTGAGGAAACCGACACATTGCCTGCCTGCATCTCTAAAAGCTCAGCCTGGATGAGGAGGTCCAGGGAGGAGAGGAGAGTAGGAGCGATCAGGCGTTTGGCGACTCCACGCCCCAGAGAGCCAAATGACTGCCTGGGCCAAGACAAACTCAGTGACATATCAGATTCTTGAATTTATCACATCCCGACCGGGTCAACAGGGAGACAGTGGTGAATCTGGGTGTGAGGAGCAAGTCCCGAAGGGCATTCTCGTGCAAACGATAGTCTGGCGTTTCCTTTATGCATTGATAGAGGTCACCTTGCTTTTGATGCGATGCCAGAAGAATTCGAGTGTTGGCGCTATGCCTTGAAGTATGTTGCAGTGTTTTATTGGATTGTTTACCCATAGCATTGGACTGAATGTCCTATTTTTCTCCTAAGCAGAGACATGTGTTCAGGGTTCGGCCTTGATAAATAGATTACTGAGAATCACTGACAATGCAAATTTCTTCACAGAGTGGGTGGCTGAGGTTGGTGAATGAATGTTGTGTGCATTATGTAAGCTATTGTTATTTAAGGGGCGTAATTCAACACTCAAGCAAACACATGGCTATCAACAGAGCTTTACTGAACTTCACTGTGCTTCGCATAAACTGGCTTGGACGACTGTGGAGCTGCACTGTGAGTAAAGTACTATTCCGACTGTACTGAAGTACTATTCACCCCATGTGTGACTTAAGTTCAGTCCGAATCCACCGTTGTTTTTGTGGACTGTGTGCTAACACTTTACCTGTTATATATTCTGTATACAATTAGTTTTATTAAGTATGAAGGTACTTGGAGAAGCATTTACTTGAATCTGAAGCTAAAATCAAGCTGACATGTCCTGTCTTACCTGTGGTGTACAACTCTGGACATTAAAACAAGTAAAATGGCAGAAAAAGTGTGATGAAAACAGCAATGTGGATGGTTAAGTTAGAGAAAAAAATGGCTAAGTGGCTAAAGGCTAAAAAAAGTATTTGTTTTTTGGAGTGAAGGCAGGGTGAGTACTACTCCCATCTCTCCCATTTATACTGGATTTCTTATCCCACAGAAATCAATAGTATAGACTTTCTCTAATAAAATTACACTACTCCACCTCCCCATAGACAACTTATCCTGTCTGAGCACCACTTAAGGGTCCATCTGTCACACCCAGGGCAGTATGTGTTTAGTTACAAACACTCATTGATGTGCTTGACAGCTCTGCTTCTCCAGGGGAGCTTGTCTTATCCATTCAGCTGGTCACCACATGTAGCAAAACATGGGTTCTTTCCGTTGAGACCCTTTAATTGAAAAAGCAGGGGGTATTAAGATGGGATGGAGGAGAAGGCAAGGACCAAATTTAGAGGTACCGCAGGAGGTAAGCATACCATGAGTCATTATCTATTATTTGCAGAAGACCCCCTTTGGTGTTTACAGTGGTCGAGTGTAAGCAAAGAATGTAGCACAGAGACCTTAAATAAGTTCTCTGTGGTTCCCAGAGCTGGTTTTGGGGGTGGGAATGTAGGGGCGGTCTGAGTGGAGGGTGCCTAGAGGGAGGCATAGAAAAGCCATTTCCTTGTTTTCTTTTTTTCTAAATTGTTTCCATGTCACAAGCCTGTTCTTTCTCACTTCCTGGGGGGTTCTGGCCTTTAATTGGACACAAACAATTAACATGGTGTCTCATCTGAAGTGACCTGCTTTTATCCAGACACGGCTGGAAGGAGTGGGAAGCCGGAGACGGCCGGAGCTCAAGCTGGTGCCAGTTAGTAATGCAGTACAGTGAGATTGGAGGCAGATGACTGGGCTTTGATCTTGAAAGGTCCAGTTTTAATGGAATTGCAATTGTTCAGCACATTTGATACCTGCTCCAAGGCATATTGGTCTCCAAAGCCCGATGCATATGAACTTCAAGCCTATCCCATTAGACTTCAAAGGACAGTGGTGTGAGAGTGTTGGCTCCAAAATCAAGAAATAACACTCAAGCTCAATTGTTATTCTGAAGATTTAGTGACTAGGTGGGCATAAATGCAGCTACTAGAACCAACTGAATTAGAAGGGCTTGGCATCCTTCAGCTGGGGAACTCAGGCTTGTTAGGTGTTATTCTGCTCTTTTTTTGTGATAAATTAGCTCCAAAATAAAATGACAAAAGTGAGAGGTCACTAAAAGCAAATAACTGAAATGTAGTCCGGTCTAATAATAATAATAATAATAATAATACATTTTATTTATATTGCAAAAAAATCTCAAAGTTAACTATGCATTCATTATTTGAGCTGCTTTCAAACCACGGTTGTGAGGGGTGCTGGAGTCTATCCAGGGCAAAAGGTGAAGAAACAAACGGGACAGTTCACCTGTCCATCACAGGGCAGACATACATATTCATGCACACATACCTAGAGGCAATTTAGCTTCTCCAGTTTACAGAATGTGCATCTCTTTGGACTGTGGGAGGAAACCAGAGAACCTGGCAGAAACCCACATGGATATGGAGAGAACATAAGGAATCGAACGCAGGCCCTTCTTGGTATGAGCCGCCAGTGCTGCCCATTACACCACCAGGCCTCCCTCCCTTGCTACAGTTATTGAGCCAAGATTCACGAGAAGAACTTTTTCAACCAAATCTGCCACATCTGTATTGTACAATTGTCAGTTACTACATTTAAACACATTAGCACTTGGCAATTTGCTTTACAAGTTCATTTAGTGTCACCTGTTCCTCTATTTGCCAATTAAGCACTAGGAAATGTCTCAGAATTGTCACCTGTTTATAACTGATCATATGTCTCAGAAATGGAAGAGAGTCTGAAAAATGTTGTATGTACCTTTTCCCAGCGTTTACTTTGGTGGATAAACGTGCATTTGTCTCCACGAACAGAGCCCTCACTGTGATATGAGTTGCATGAAGGTTTAGGTACAATGCTTTCAGAGAAAACTGCATGGGGCAGAGCTTGGTTCTGCCTGAAGGACACTGCTAGCTTTACCCAGCCTCTTGTGTGGCAAGATTTATCCCTAACATTTCTCACAACTGGCACAGATCCATGCTATAAAAGCTCAAACGTGCCATTAAAAACTCTCAAAGCCATTATAAGAGGAAGAACAGAGCTGGCACTCATTCAGCCAGGCTGAATATCTTCTATACTCTACACACAGCGGGGTGCTTAGAAAGTCAACAATAGCCAATCATACAGTTATAGGACCTGATTCAAAACATGCATGCCACATGTTAACTGCAAAACGGAATCTGAAAAAATGTACTATGTAAGCTCAGTTTATTTTAGCTGATTTAGAGTTTTTAAGGCTCCATGTGATAAAATATCAGATAATGCTGCTTCTTGTATCAAATGACTGATTCCGTTTAATTTCCTTTGAATGTGTATTTATTTGCTCTGTTTTAGCTATAATTGAAAAAAAAAAAAATAACATCATCAGTCATGGCAAAATGACTAAATGGAGGTTTGAACAGTACAGGCCTGAGGCTACTGAACATTGTATCTGAATATGGCTACTCAGGTACATTTTAAACAGCGTCTAGGTAGTTTTAATGTTGCCCCTAAAGGGTTATTAGCATGCGGCCGGTATTTTATTGCAGAAACACACTGTTCATGCTGCAGAGCTTACTTACTCCTGGTGAGAGTGTCATTAATTCTGAAGCTGCACAGGACCTTATCCACATTCCTGGCATGAAGGAACCCATTTCCTCGCACGACAACTTGGAAGGATTCTGTGGGAGAAAATGCAGGAGCAGAAGAAGACGTGCTTAGCTGATATACGGAAGGTCAGAAGGTGTCGTAGCAGTGAATGAAAAGAAAGGTGAAGGTCAAGAAAGGATTCACTGAAATTAAAATTCAGAAACTGAAATTTGGGACGCTGGGACAAAAATAGGCAACCAAACAGAACAGTTTGCAAAGCCCTAATATATTAAAATTATGACAGTACATGAAGGCTGTTGCTGTTATTCACTACTTGATTACTTGATTGCACTATATCTCATTAACATTTTTTATTTTTGATGAACTGGCGTAGTAATTACTTTGCAAGCTGAAAGATGAACAGGGAATTCACAGGACACTAAAGACTTTCAGATTCTCCACAAGGCGGCAAATCAGTTTGTGAGTGTATCAGAAAAAGAGGAAATAGAGGAAATCCACACCAGCAGGAGCTCCTGCATGTGTGCCTGATTCCAGTAACAAATTTACTGTATATAGTGAAATGAAGTGATAGTTTATTATAACTTATAATAAATTATTCATCCAAACAATGGCTAGATTATCCAATTATGATGTCTATTCCAAGGTATATGTATGGTATATAGGCCAGAGAGAGAGAATGGTTGGACATCCAAGGCAATGGAATCCTTTTTTGTTATATTGTGCCTTGGCTCTGTAATTCTAAAACTACGACTCTCCTTTCTCTGTGCTCTGAATATCAAATAGAATAGGTTTAAGAAGTCCTTGGGTATTATTCCACCTCTAAATACATAGGATGAAGAGTATTTACAGACCACTCATCCATCATCCTAGGTGAAAAACTAGTTCCACACAGATAACATTTTATATTTTGATCCGTTGTGGATGGATCTACAAGTGTACCCTCTACAGGTTTCCTGGGTTCATTAATGGATGCATGTTATTTCCAAGCTCCTTTATATTCGCTAATTTGCATTACAATTAATATCGTAATTTAATGTCTTAAATTTGGTGTAGACCAATACCTTTTTTCTTTCTTTCACCACAGGTGTTATTTTGGAACATTTTTGGATGAAACCTTTTGTGCATCTCTAGGTATGATGAAGAACATTGCTGTGTTTGGGTTCTCTCAAAATCTTTGTGCCTTTAATCCAAACTTCTAACATTGTTATACAAGGTCAGAATCAAATGAACAAGGCCTGGGATACCTCAAGTGTTGTTTTTTTTTTTTTTTAAACCTCTCCACCACAGACTGAGAGCCATACTGTGGTGAACAAGGTTTGTAGCTTCACCCATAATAATGAGATCCAAGGCAGCCAAACCCAGAAAGCACAGACTCCATAGCAGTAGCTCCTGTCTGACATTGTGCTGACTAAGCAGATCTATTTGCGGAAATTGTTTGAAATGGTCGGGTTGTTTTTGGATGGAGATTTTGTTTCACCAGAAGTTTCAAAGCCAAGTACTTTGTTGTTGACATGAAGACTCTCAATAAAAAAAATCCTTAGTTTAAAGGTCATCTCAGTTCTTCTGAAGTATCGTCCTTCATCTAAAGATCTAAACCTGACCCACAGCCTCAGCATAATTCTCTCAAGTTCAAACAATATGGTCTTTCAGGGTTGTTTTGACCATTGACCGGTCTTTCTGACATGAGAAAAGGTTCTTCTTTGAAACAGTGACCACCACTTCATAAGGGTCACTCTTTACTACACGGCCTCTTAAGAGCTGATCCCATAAACCCACTCAGCACATTCCTGAACAATCAGCTCACTTCTGTTGATGCGTTCATCTACTTCGCCAGCCAGGAACACAGGGATGACAATGGGAGGTTTCAGTGCTCATGTTTATGCCTTCTTTGAAAGAACAATAGCATCCCATGAGCTTGAGTCCTTTTGGCCAGATGAGTGTGGGCTGGACACTGAGATGGCTAAAATACTCACCTCCGGCGCAGATACTGGAGGGTTCAGCTGCAAGGATCTCTATGCAGGATCTCCTAAGTATCTGAGGGGAACAGAGAATACACTGTAAGCTATTTTTTGTGATGGTTTATGTTTAGTGGAGCTAGCATGATTCTGAGTAAGGTGAATAAGTTCTAAGAGTATATTAGTCCCACAGCAGGCATATTTAGGCGCAAGTTCAACAGTCCCCTCCAATTCTGAAACCCCTTTTTAGCACTGACCGCAAAGAACTTGAAACTAGCTTTTCATGGCTACAAATATAGCCTTTGCAGTGACCTTTTCTAGCTCCAAAGTTCATGTGAAGTACATCTCTTTGGTGACTGACCCTTCACCATGGTGTCCATGGTTTCCGGCCTGCATGATACAATCCATTTTGTGGTGTTTCGACCAATAGGTCTTCCTGGGTTGCCTCCTCCATCCTGACCAGCAAAGTGTGCGCTCAGTGCCTGAAGACCCTGCTGATTTACAGTCTTCCGTCTCGTTCTCTTGGGCTCCAGCCAGGAGCTTTCAGCATGCGGTTAATTGGCAACAGATGCCGTCCTGCTGCAGCGACCTCAGCCTCTGCTGGAGGAATATTCAACTACTGACCCGAACCCAACAAGTCTTCGCTCAAAGAATGCCTCTTTCATTTCTGTCTCAGCACTCCCTATTCGTTAAATATAAATGAATACCTTTGAATGCAAAAGCAAAGGATAGAGCAAACACGCTTTGATTCGGATTGGGCAGGTTCCAGCACAGTGTGGGATCAAAAGCAGCCACGGCGAGGCCACAGCAGATCTTTTTCAGAAAGAAAGCGTCCTTGACCACAACTACCCAAATATTCCTGCGCGTTATTCTTTATTTCTGTCTTCTTCTGAGCTTCCTCTTTCATTTTTCATTAAGAAGCCCCTTCTGGAATCTGACTGCGAGGCCAAATGTAGCCCGAAAATCTGCTTCTTTTTTCCAGGTAAAAAGAGGACACTCAAAATTGCGCTGTGATAGGATATGGATGTGCAATGAGTCCCTTCAACTACAAACCACAGTTCATCATTATGAACTTCATGGCTCATTTCATTTTGATGCTGACGAACTGTGATGGTGCTAAGGTTGTCCAACTACTCATTTCATGTCAAAATACATTGTAATACATTTACATTTACAGTATTTATCGGACGCTTTTATCCAAAGCGACTTCCATTCCCTACCGACAGGGGGCAGTCTCCCTGGAGCAACTTGGGGTTAAGGGTCTTGCTCAGGAACACAGTGGTGGTGTGCTGAAGGTAGGATTCAAACCCATGACCTCTTGGTCCAGAGGCAAGTGTCCTACCCACTAGGCCTCCACATACTGTACATATTATAGTTGTACACTTGTTAATGTGTCATGACACTTTGATACTAATTAGGCACTCCTCATTTGAAATACAGTGCTGAAAAACAAATGCATAGAAACTCTTACCGAATCAATAATGCTCTGCAAAGCCTCAAACCCGTCATTCACTGGGAAGACATGATCTTTGCTGTCCGCGATTTTGGCAAGCTGTTATGAAATTATGAATGTTGTTAAAGACATAAATAAATTGTACCCTCTCTGAATTCCTGTTTCTCATTCATGTCAAAAACAATGCGCGCATACCTGGGTCTCATTGAAGTCCTTCACTCCTACACAGTACACGGAGGCCCCCAGGCTGCGGGAGCGATTGGCCTGACAAAAAAGACATAAATGAGACCAATTGCAGGTCAGACATGAGACCTAAAGACATTTGCAATTTACACAACTACTTCATCATGCTGTCTGCACATGTATGATGTCAGCACCTCTAATAGGAAGTTAAACGAGGACATTTAAACTGTGTGAGAACTCTCAGCCCCTCCTTCCTAGTTCAGCCCCTCCTTCCTAGTTTACAAAATTATCCATAATTTGATGTAGAGCAACCAATGTCACCGGTTCACCATTCTGTGAGGAGCGAAGGATGCATATCAAACATCTCACGTTTGGTGTGTACAGTTCTGATGTGAAAAAATATAAACTTTTGGAAAATTTGGAATACTCTTGGATCAAGAATGCAACGGGAAACGAAATCGAAATCACTTTTACTAGCTAATTAATACATAAACTTAATTAATTTGGGGTTCTATTTTTGGTCTCCCGTGACAATTTCTTGTTTTCATTGCAAACCAGGCAGATGGGAACTTCTGACCCTCTTTTCGTCTCATGCAAAAAAATAGAGATCAAAGAGTTGGATGATGGATGAGATGTCTGATGGCATTTTAGTCCATGCCAAAGTGAGCTGCACTAATTTATCCCGTGTTCTCCACCTACTTTCCTCTTCTCCATGCGCACCTATTTACTTGCTGACCTTGAGTTTCGGCTTCCCTTTAAGTCTCTCGCCAGACCATATGCTTCGACACACATTGAAAACATTACTTGAAGTATGTTGTAGGTTTAAAGGAACATATGGCCTTCCATGCCAGCATGAAGTGACCTCACGTGAAACCAGCTGCATAACTGGGATCTTATGGGGCCCTTCACAAAAAAGACCCTATATGAACCTATACCTTCAATGAATAAAACAAAACTACCTTGGTTTACTTGCTTTGGTTTTTGTTATAGTTCAGCCAAGCTGAATGTAGGTAGAAATCTGTAATTAAGGCTTCATGAGTGGAAAATGTCATGAGCAGTGATGTAAAGGGTCCAGAAAACACATACGGGGCTGAAGTTGTGCCTACCTCTCGCTCAGCATAGTAGAAGAGATTTTCATGCAGTTCTCCATCTGTGAGAGCGATGATGACGCTAGCGGTGCGGTAACCTGTGCAGAGCGTCAACATCGTCAAGCTCAGCACCAGATTCGAAGACCATTACTATGTTTTCTTAGCGTACGTTTCAGGCAGAGCACTGTGGACACTGGCAACCAAATCTGTGCTGACATTTTGACATATGGAACAATGACAGCATGAGATTAATGTCACTAAAATATTTATCATACGGTGCGCGGGTTTGGTGTAGAGTGGTGGGTTTATGGTGAACGTAAGAACATACCCTCAGAGTTCCCATAGTAAATCTGTTCACTCGCCTAGAAGACAAATTAAGATGAAATTAGCAGACTGTAGACCAAACTAGAACACAGACATGGGAAAACATTTGAATTTGGGGCTGCTAAAATGTTAGACATCATATTTGTGGCAACCGCAGTGATGTCAGATATTATGATATGACTTTTTTTTTTTACTTTTTAAATTTACATCAAACAGAATGCCACAATAGACTTTAATGTAGCTGGAGATATGTATAACTGACCCATTAAAGCACTGATTTCTCAAATTTCTACATTATGCAAATAAGATGAGCCACAAGTGGTCAGACTGTTGATATGTCAGGTTATACCCACTGTCATGCTACACAGTGAACTTCCAGTAAATATACACAGAGAGGCAGATATAATGGTTAAAATAACAAGTGATGTCTTCAAAGTAGGGCTAATCTGACAAGCAATTATTAAAAAACAATAAATCAGGACAATATCATTATTTTAAGCCAAGGATATTTTACAGTAACTTTTCTGTATATCTAAGACATTTGCACAAAGTCATTTTTACAGTTTTGAAGATAAAATTATAATAATAATGTAAAAATAAAAGGTAAGCCCTGAAAACATACACATTAACAGTAATGGCATCTTTCACATCAGAAAAAATTGTTCTTGTTTTAGTGGATGGAGCTCAGAGCAACAACAGAGCCTCCGACTCTTCCATACACACAGTGGCACCACAAGAGGCCAATCCTGAGAAAAGAATTCTTCCTCTACATTAAAAACATATAAAAGTATATGTTTCTATTATGTTTGTTTCATTTTTCTTTACCAATATTAAGTTGTGTTGGGGCTCTATATGTACATATACACACACACATATATA
>JBBIGA010000016.1:1437728-1451936 GCA_037576975.1 Alestes dentex
TGATCACTAATCAGTACCTCATAAAGCAGAATGAGGTGCTTGTGTAGGAATTTAACAGACACTGACATGGAATGGTTTCATACTCATAGAGACGCTGATTTAGAAATAAATTGTAGTGGTCTCTTATTTTTTTTCCGGAGCTGTATGTAACAGTAACTCTCTTTCTAGGTCAAACCAACTGTGTTGATCAAACCGATGGGTCTGATCATGAAATGGGTTCGACCTGGACAAACTCACAGTGTTACAAATGTCACTGTTCCTCCACTGGAATGACCTGCTGTGACACGTAAGAGCGGCAGTTCTCCTTTATTCTCCTGACTAACGCGGCATCACGCTGTTTACTGTTATCTGTGCTGCTGCAGGCGATGCTGAAACAGGAACAATTCTTATCTGCAAGGAGCCAATATGAAGTGTAAATCGTTTCAATCTGTAAATATACACCACGGTTAATGTCACAATAATGTAAAGTTGGTTAAAAGTCAATGGTTCAGCAGCAGTTCTAAGTCTGTTCAGTTTCTCCTCATATTTTACCTTTGTTAACGCTTCTTTTTGGGTGTTTAGATCTACACTCTGACATTAAAGCCCTATTTTTTTTCAGGATTGTACCTCCAAACAACCCGAATCCTGCAACCTGCACTGTGGAGCACGACTACCAGACATGCCAGGCCAACCTCGTCAGCAGGGATGACCCTTCACTGCCGTGCTAAATCAGTCGTACTAATCATAGATACTGCATAGCTGCCCAACATTAACTTTACAGGAAAATGCAAACATTTTCTTTACTTCTAGTGGAAGGCAGTATAAAATATTGTGCCCGAAGTCATTTCAGTCCGTCTCTATTGGCCTGTTCATCATACGGCACAGTATATATGCTCAACAGACAGAGAAGTAAATAAAATTAAAAATGAAGATGATTTTCCTTTGGAAATCAATTGTATTTCTCATAAAATAGAACCCATGAACAGAACACAAATACTCATGACACCATACATATGATGTGCATTATACATGTGAGGTGCATTAATCCAAAAAACAAAATGTTGTCTAATGTTCTGAAGTGTTTTGAATAACTTGCAGAATGAATATTTGGGATACATCTTACATAAAAAGCCCCTTTATATATTTATATATATATATATATATATATGACAAACAACTGAGGCTAGGCAATGTAAACAAACACCCTAGTGATGTTCTCTTCAGCTTTCAAAACTTTTTTATGACCATTTGGAATATGTAATATATCTTAAATCAAACAAATCAAACAGTGAATTCAATAAACCTACCATAGTCAGTACAAGAAGAGTGTCTCATTAAGTCCACTCATGCAGTGTAAACAGGACAAAAATCAGCATAACAAGTTTATTTCAAGCTTTTAAATGTTCTTTTGAATTTTGCCACAAACATGGGGTTTGAAATTTGTTGAAGTGTAGAAGGTATGTTGTTATTTAGCATTTTATTTAGTAAACAGGCCTTTTTCTCTGCAGCCCCATGACGCCGAATGACATATCCATTGGATATGCAATGCTGTAACACATGAAATTAAATCAATGTATATTATCTGTATCGTGTCAGAAAATTCAGTGATTAGCCTACACAAAATTAATCTAGTTAGTTTTTACGAACTTTAGATTTTTACACTGAAGCACGGCCATGAAATTATTAAGTAAAGTGAACATTCTGTCATACGTGAACACGCCACAGCACGCAGTGTGAACAGCACGAAATTCTTCCTCTGCATTAAACCTGTTTAACCCATTTAACCCATTTAACCCATTTAACCCATTTAACCCACTCACCAAGTGAAGCAGCGGGCAGCCAGGAACACAGCACTTGGGAAGCAGTGTGTGGGGACGGTACCTTACTCAAGGGAACCTCAGTGGTGCCACTAGCAGTCTTGTGAGTGGAACCTGTGACTTCCTGAGCACAGGGCGAACGCCCGAACCCTCAGGCCACCAGCTGCCCCATAAAGTGTGATACACATCGCAATATTTAATGTAGAACGCTATTAATTTGCTTAATTTTCTTGTGTTTAATCCATGCTGTGATGGTGCTTGATTTTGCTGCGGTGCTGGCACCAAGCACTGTGCCTCACACCTTCAGGGTTGTGGGTTTGAATCCGGGTCCTGGTCTTGTGTGTGTGCGTGTGTGTGTGTGTGTGTGTGTGTGTGTGTGTGTGTGTGTGTGAGTTTTCTCCTCCTGGTGGTGTGAGTTTCCTCCGGAGGCTCCATGTTTCTCCCACAGTCCAAAGACATAAGACTCGGGTGAATTGGGGATTCTGTATTGACCATGGGTGTACGTGTATGTGAGTGACTGGACGGTGTGTGTGTGTGTGTGTTTGTGTGTGTGAGTAAAGTATCACACACTTTACTGTATTGTTTTGGTTGCTTCTTTTTTTGAAGGACTCCTGACATGTAAACCCAAAACTGTACATTCTTTCATATGTCACATATTTTCCTTTGCAGTTTTTCTCAGTCCCAGTCCTGATAAACACTTTTTATTTTATTTTAATTTATTTTATTTATTTTAAACTCTCAGAGCACTAAAATGTGCAGTTCAATGGACTACAGGACCAAAATTGGGAATTCATGTGATGAACGCCAGTCCGTGTTTTGTGCCCTACCTCCGTTCTCATTTGCCGTGTTGTGTGAAGATCCACTCCGGGTTTTCCAGTGGAGCTCCCATGGCGCCACTAATTATCCGTTCCGGGTTTTATAACATACCAACGTTTTTCCCACGAATTTTTGTAGAATCCAGTCCGTGTTCTCCTTTCACGTTCAGTTGAATCCAGTCCGTGTTTTCCTCGATCCGGCAGAGGCGGGGTGGTGGCAAAACAAAAGAAGGCGGCCATGATCAGACAGAGAGAACATCGCTGATTTTATTCACGTTTAATCTCTTAAAATAATGTTCGTTTACACCTTCGAATGGCCTGAGTCTGAACACAATGACGTGAAGTTACTCAGACTTATCACAGCAGCCTAAGAGAGTAAGTAAATGAAGTCGAAATGTAAGAAAGGAACCAGACGAGCTAACGTGCTAGCTGTTCTGTTAGCATGTGGAGAGGGTGGACGTAGCTTAACCAGCCAGACAGCCTAATAAGACACTTAGTAGCCCATTTTACCAGTTTTCTACTGGTTTCGTGTATAATGTGTGAGATATACTGCAAAAAAACAAGCATTTCCACTTCTGAGCCTGCCTGTGGGAGCTGCCCGGGGAAGAGAGTGTCAGGCCAGTCAGATAGTTGCCGTTGGGTGACCAGTGGTGCATCTTATGCAAGAGGTTCCAGTTCTGGTTCCTGGGGTCTGGACTAGAAAAACCACTGACCCAGGTTATTTGGATAAGGTTTAGTGCGTGAAAAAAATATTCTGGAACACTGTGTTCATTGTATATGCATTGTATATGTTTGTGTGAACTGTAAAGTAACCATTTGTCATACGTGAATACATCACAGCACACAGTGTGTACACTGTGAGGTTCTTCCTCTGTATTTAACCCATTTAACCTATTCACCAAGTGAAGCAGGGGGCAGTCGGGTTAGGGAGTTGTCCCTGCGATCAGAAGGTTGTGGGTTTGAATCCCAGGATTTTTTGTGGCACCACTGAGCTACCCTTGAGCAAGGTGCTGTCCCCACACACTGCTCCCCTGGCAGCCCCACTGCTTTGCTTGGTTAAATTCAGAGAAGAATTTCACATTGTTCACACTGTGTGCTGTGGTGTGTTCACGTGACCACAAAGGCTCACTTTAATAAGCAATCATAGTTTTCAATTGTGTCGGTACATATGGTGATTATTCCGTTTAATGAAAGATAGAACATGTGGTTTCCCAGTCCCAGTTCTCTGAACCCCAGAATTAGAGAGGGAAGGTGATCTGCTAAGCTGGGAACTGAAATACAGTAAAATGTGGACTCATAAATGGTCTCGTTTCATGGTTAGATGTTTGACCAGAGCACCCCCTCCCTTTTGACACTCTCCCTCTTCTCAGGTCTACAGATCCCATGTTTGTGCTGCATGCACTGCATCCTCTTGGGATCTTCGAGGCTCCCACGAGGAGCTAGTGAACCATGTACCGCGGCAGTGGGGAGAGGGATTTCCAGACGTCAGCCCGCAGGATGGGAACGTCGCTGCTTTTCCAGCTCTCTGTGCATGAGAGGGAGCTTGATCTGGTCTTCCTGGACCACAGCTATGCCAAGCCATGGAACGCGCACCCAGATGCCAGCAGTGCCCGGCCCACCCGTATGCTGTTTGTCACCCCGCGGCGGCAGCCGGATTCCTCCGTGTGAGTGTTTTTAAGAGCTCATTTGATGTTTGAAAGTATTTAAAGGCTCACACAAGTCGGTTAGTTCTGTTAACCTCATATCTAGATTTTGCTCCAGTTCTCACTATTCGCAAAGCTTCTCAGAATAGTAGTAATTAGGGTCATCTTACTGTGACTCTGTTGACAGAAAACAAGTCAGAACACTTTATTGGTCCCAGAGGAAATTGCACAGACACAGAGACACAAACAATATAAAATATAAAGTCACAAACAAGATAAAATATAAATACACTATCCTATACACGCAAATGATGGGGTATTTATTATAGGTAAATAACTCACAGTTAAGTGGTTTACTAGTAACACAGATAGGTGCTTAGGAGTTTTCTATACTGAATATGTTACTGCACGTAATATTGCCTTAAGTAGTGAGATTTCACATGGTACGACAGGTAAGACTAAGCCTGTCAGTAAGTAAAATCTGATGGGTGTTTTTTGTTACCTTATCCAGTGACGTGGACTTGTCCATTGATGTGGAGACAGTCACACCCACACCCCTGCCTCTCTACGACAACCAGAAGGCACGTAGTGTTATGAATGAGTGTGAGCGTCATGTTCTGTTTGCCCGAACTGTCGCTGATGGACCTCCACCTCCAGACGACTGGGAAGAACATATTAACAAGTAAGAAAGAGTTTAAGTGCTTATTACATTTGGGATCCCTGTATTCGTGTAATCGGGCCTGAATGAAAGACTTTCGTATTTTTTGGGGTGTTTGTGTGTGATGTACATGTATAGTCCTGTTATACAGGAAGACAGAATGCCTAGAGTGAAACCCTGGATTGCTGAAGCTGTTTATTAATTTTTGTTTCTTTAGGACTGGCTGGACCATGGCTCAGAACAAGCTGTTTAATAAAGTACTGAAGGCTCTGCAGGCTGAGAGGCTGGCACGGCTGGCCAATGAAAGTGTGAGTTCCCACTCAGGCTTCACCCGTGCGACTATGACCTGCCTAAACTTTAACTGTAGTGTAGCAGAATTGAAAATGTAAAGGGTTACCAGAGTAATAACATAAACTCTCTATGTGTCTCTAGTGCAATGGTTCTCAACCTTTTCGACATTAAGGCCCACCTATCTATCTTGGCCACGTTAGATGATATTAAACAACCAATTGTGGACCAATGGCCGGTCTCGATTTTAGATTCGCGGCCCAATCAAAAGCCTATCAGTGGTCTGTGGCCCAGTGGTTGAGAAACCCGGCTCTAGTGGACATGTTCGTAACACAGGAAAACATTTTAAATTGTATTAGCCGGACGTTTGTCTTATTGAAGACCGTGCTGAGCTGTAGAATCCCCAGTGGTGAGTTCTATGCATTTTGATCAATGTGCACATTCTTAATCTCTGCTCTCCTCCTCTCAGGCTGGTAACGAGCCGGTCCTGCGCAGGATTGCGGTGGACAAGTGTGCTCGCAAAGTTCGGCACGCACTAGCCAGTGTCAACTGGGACACCAAGCTGACCCAGTGGCTCCACTGCACCCTGGTGGAGTCTCTGAGTCTGGCCATGCTGGCTGCCTACCTGGATGTGCTGCAAACACTCAAAAGCAAGGTGAGCCACCCAGCACTGTTAAATCACTTCATTCCAATTCTTTCTTCGTCTGATTTGTGAACGCCTTATTTTTTTTATGCGGTTACTGTCTATTGCTTGCCCTTAGGTTTACTCTGTTGCCTCTGTTGGTCATATTATCTGTGTTTTAATATGTTATGTTGTGCTTTGTTTAGTTCTGTTGTTTCCTATTGAAGCACTTTGTGAACGCACTTTAGTTTGAGAGATGTGTATAGTAAGATTATCAGTAATCTTCTACTGACAATAGTGGTAGTAAATATAATTTTTCTTATTATTGTCATTACTAGCACATTCCTGAGGTTTTAGGTCAATGATTTTGTCTTTTTCTGTGTTCCATTAGGTCCCATCTCTGATTGACCGCATGCTTCAGTCGTCGTCTTCCAAAACGGGCGCTGCGGGTTCCGAGGCGCTCTCCCTTCTGCTGAAACGACCGTGGGACCCAGCAGTGGGCGTGTTGTCCCAGAACAAGCCGGTACACACACATTTCTCTACACTTGCTCCAGATTTGTCTACCGTTATTTGTGTCATAGCGCCAAGCCGTTTATGTTCATTAATTGCTCCTTTTCAATTTTAGCACCATTGTTCTTTTGGTTCAGTGATTCTCAACTCAACAAATTGCCTGAACAACTTTTTTTTTTTCCGTCTCACAGATGGTGACTGTCTAAACACTTTGTTCCTGTCGTTTTTTTATGAACACGTCTAGGCAATTACTGTAGATATTTCACAGATTTTACAGTGTAATCACTTGTTGGTCTCTGTTTTCTCTGTGACATGTTCAGAGTAAACTTCCTGGCTCCCCCCTCATCCTGCTTTGTCCATCCACACCCAGTGTCCCCAGCCTCTCCGCCTCTCGACGAATGAGATTCTGGCAATCACAGCTCTCCTGCTTGGGGAAGGCAAGTCATTACACAAACATAATTCTCTTTCTCTTCTTCTTGCACTCAGTCACTGACAGGTCATGACCACTCTTATCCCCTCGTTTTTACTAAAATTCATTTTGCCTCTAAAATAGTATGCATTGTGTATGTTTAAAAGAATGAGGCAGTCTTTTATTAAAGAAAAAGCTAATATCCCTTTCAGGTCATCCCCATAACTACTCATGTGGGCAGTGGATCTAACTTGGGCATCACTCAGTGCCTGGAGCACATGGTCGGCACGGTCCGGGGGAAGGTTATGGAGGTGAGTCCTCGCTTGTTTGCAAGGCTAAATGATTCCTGTAATACGTGTGGGTTATCATCCATAAATTACTTTTAGTTAGAGAGACAGTGATTTGGTCATCCAGGTGAGGCACCATTCAGAATATCAGCCAAGTCACTTGTCTATCAGCCCAGTAGTTCAGTGGCCTTAGATATTTAGTGGCTTTTAATAGCAGTAATACATAGTTTTACATCTGTATCCATTAACCGGCAGTAATTATTTAATGTGTAATTGAATTGTCTTTATGTTTCCAGGTTCACAGTCACTTTCCCCACAAACCCATCATCCTGGTGGGCTGGAATGTTGGTGCACTGATCGCCTGCCATGTAAGTCCCATGGCTTATGATTTCTGGGAGCCTCTTATGTTCCTTTGCTGTGTGAATGAATTGCGGTATGGTGTCTGTGCAGGTGTCCCTTATGGAGTATGTGACTGCTGTTGTATGTCTGGGATTCCCTCTGCAAACAGTCAGTGGACCTAGAGGGGTAAGACTGATTTTGAGAAGGTTCTACACTTCTGTGCCGTTCTGTGTGTAAATTCCTGGGGTTCTCAGCGATATAGTTCTTGCATTAATCTGCCATTACAAATATAATCTAATGTGTAGATGGATAAATGAATAATAATGAAATATTGCAACTTGTTTATTAAGTATAGCTTGAGTGGTATCTTTTAATGTAGTTATTTATGTTTTATAGGCATATGTGATTTAACAGAATCGGGTGCCTTCACATTCTCTGTGGTTTAGTATATTTGAAAAATGGAGAGAACTGACCGCTATATTTCTGCTGGTCAGGATGTGGACGACCCCTTGCTGGACATGAAAACCCCTGTACTGTTTGTGGTGGGCCAGAATGCACTGCAATGCGGCTTGGAGAACATGGAGGAGTTCAGGGAGAAGATCCGAGCAGACAACAGCATGGTGGTTGTAGGAGGGGCTGATGACAACCTCAGGTGTGTGTTTGGGGGGGGTTGTACTGTCTTGAAAATCAGTTACTACATGTACATGCTAACAAATAGGGCAATATTAGCTGAAGAATACCGACAGGTTTGGTCGTGTAAACACCACAGTTTGATTGTCCTGCTCGGACAGATGCATTGGTGAGGTTAAAATGTGGTCCAGGCTGAAAACATTTTTCATGCATTTTAGTGATGAATTATTAAGAAAAATATCATCTACTAATGTCGTAACAAAAATTTACGTACATTCAGCTACATTTCCATATAAAATATAACTATAAATGTTTTGGTACTGTCCAGAGAACACAGAGAAAGGCGTCTTGGGATGGTGAAATGCCGCTGTACACAGAGGCAGGAGGTTAGAAAATAGCCAATCAGAGAATGTTATTTATTTCTCCTTGCTGCCGATTGGTTGATGCCCTGTGACGCTGCAGTCCAGGATTTCCCCCGTGGAGCATCTTGAGTTTTTTGTTTTGTTGTTCTTAAAGCCCTGTATTTTTATTACTGTAAATTAAATGAGTTTATTACTGTATTTAACTGCTTATACCAGAGAAAATGACAGCGCGTACCAAAGAAAACACACGTGCATGAATTACGGTCCAGTCTATACAGGGGTAACATCGGTATTTACATTCTAGCACTGCAGGAGTTCAGTGTACACTGTACATTTTCTTTAAGGGTAATGTATTAAGCTGAGTTAAAAATGAAATTAAAGTGTTTGGGAGCATATTTGGGGGAAAATATAGACTATACACTATTTAAAAATAGGCATTTTTAGACTTTTTTTTTTTTTTTACAACCTGACAACTGAGCGTTTTTTCACTATATACGGGTGCTTAAGGAATGTATAATGTGTGTGTATATATAGTAGTATGTTATAAACTGAATATGTATGTATGTGTGTATGCTCAGTATATCTGTGCAAAATGTGGTTGAAAGCAAACAATGCTAGTGTCAGTAGCACAGTACAAAGCTGTTGTTTGTTTTTTTTAATATACATATGAAATACCACTTGGTTATTTAACAGGGTAACACCTTAGTATTCTGAGGCCAAGCAACTTTAATCTTAATAAAACTTCCTGATTTATTCACAAATTCTTCCTTAATGCAGGATCAGCTCTTCCAAGATGAAGACAGAGGGCCTGACGCAGACCATGGTGGATCGCTGCATTCAGGTACACACTTACATCTGAAGCCAATTATAGGGACGTTGTGAATCTTTGATGTCACAATGGCTCTGATGATAATCACTTGTTTTGTTGGTTTTCGGTTCTCTATTTTTGGAGCCGTAAGATTTGCAGCCTAAACTACACCAGCAAAAGGCCTTTTAAGAGAACAGTGACTTTTATTGTATAGCAAAATGCAGAAACAAATAAATAAATAATGATAATAGCTGGACTAGTTTAGCATCCACATCACCAAGCTCAGAATCTGGGACTTGTTTTCTTATGTCTATTGAAGCTAAAAGAGCAGAGGCAGAGATACCAAAGGAATCACACATGCAGCAGCACTTTATTATTGAACCACAAGAAGAGTGTTCCACACTAAATTAATGATAAAAAGTTGCTAGGAAGGCACTACAAAATTGATGAATCATCTCAAATATGTAAATAAAATGATCCTTATCCAAGTACTCATACACTTTTAGGAAGGTGATGTTAATGCCTGTTTTCTGTGATGCGTTCTGGCAGCGGATGAGGCCTCTGATGCTGCGTTTATGGTCTTCTTAGATGTTGAAATGGGCCTGTTGGCGCTGAAATCTTCTGTCCCCCACTCAAATCTTTACATAAAATGTTAATTCTAGTTTGGAACGTCCTTCGCGTCGTGGTTTATAAAAGCTGGACTGCACATGTGGTGAATTCCTGTGTACGTTTAAAGCCTATGAAGTACTAATCGAAGACTTAAAACGCAGAAATACACTCTTTACACAGTTTACCTGTCCTATTTTTATTTTGGAAGTTCTGACATGTCAATTCTGACATTTCAAAGTCAGCATGGGTTAATTGCCACCTTCTGATCCACCTTCTGACTTGTTTGTCTTTTTCAGGATGAGATCGTGGACTTCCTGACAGGAATCTTGACACGAGCAGAAAGCCCAAGTCACACCTCTGGAGAAACGCGGGACCTTGACACCGAGAAGAAAAAGAAACCTCGCCGCGAGTTGCCGTTTGATACGGAGAGGTCACGACCATCCTCACCCGCCATCAGGGTACCCATCTCGCCCTCAGGGTCGGAGGTTAGGTTACTATCAACAATGTGGAGTGATGAGATTGCCACCATAACTATGATGGGATTGTCCAAAAGATTGTGCCTCTTTTGAAAGGACATAAATACTAACTCAAATTGTTAAGTTATGTTACACTATAGCGCTTGAAAGTTTGTGAACCGTATAGAATTCTCTGTATTTCTGCATTCATAGATAAAGAGAGCCCAAATAAACAAATAGGAAAAATATTTTACTTGGCTCCTTATTTATTACACATGGCAAAAGTATGTGAACCTTTGCTGTCATTTTTGCTGCATGACCCACTTTCTCTAGAGCAGGGGTGTCAAACTCTGGTCCTGGAGGTCCGGTTTCAAGCACAGTTTCATGGTTCTCCTCCTCAAACACATTCACTAAACCTGACAATTAACTGGCGAGGTGAACCAGGTGTTTCTGAGCAGGGAAATCTCGAAAACGTGCTCCACGGACTGGAGTTCGACACCCCTGCTCTAGAGATTCAGTTGACGAGCAGATGACCTGGCACTCTCTGTTAGAATTCGCGGGAATAATTCACAGTTCATTGTTGCATCAATGATGGTAAGACATCCTGGCTCAGATGCAGCAAAACAGGACCAAACAATGGCACTACCACCACCATGTTTCTCAGATGGGTTAAATTTGCTACCATTTTTGTTTGTATCCCAGCCTTGCATACCTTTGGCTGTTCTGATGGTAAACCAATGAACATTAACATTAGTCAGTGTGAAAGAGGCCTTTAGTCGCTTAGAAGTTAACCTGAGTTCCTTTGTGGCCTCGTGGACTGTCTCACACCTTGCTTTTGGAGTGATGTTGGTTCAAATTACAGTTAATGTATTTGCGCACAGTCTGCCTGACTGGTGGAGTCCAAACTCTTCAAGTGGTTTTATACCCTTTTTGTTACTGAGAATTAACAACCCGTTTTTTCTTTCTTCAGATATCTCCTTTGTTTGTGCCATGATATTCCTCCACAAACGTGTTGTGAAGCTCCCGACTGGGATAGACCGCTGTTCTTTAGATGAAACAGTCATTCCATTGATTGAAAACACTCTCATTTCAACTTCAAATTAACTGCTAATCCCGGAGGTTCACATACTTTTGCCACTCGCAGAAGTAAATAATCAATTTTATTTGTTAAATTGATTCTTTTCGTCTGCTCCTAGGATGTTTTAGACCTTATTTACACAGAAATACCGAAAATTCTGAAGGGTTCACAAACTTCCAAGCACCTCTGTATGTTGGTTAACCTGGAAATCATGTTTTGATTAACTTGGGAAACTTTGTGTTAATTACGCTTGCGCTTGGAAAACCTGCTCTATTAATTTTATGTTCTTGGGAGATGATGAAGATTAGAGTGAATCTGTCTTGAAAACACTTTCAGTATTATTTCAGTTTTAGAATTGGAGAATCAGAAAGGTGTTAGAAATCCGAAGCCTGTTTTAGAGATATGCTGCGATACTGGTGAAGTTGAAAAGTAGAGGGTTAGAAGTAATGGAGGTTTTGAATATTTGTCTTTTTGCTCCGTCCTGTAGGACATGTCCAGTGTGTGCAGCAGCCCCACAGCCAGTCCCAAGCCCAAGACCACCGGTTTGTCTCCTGCCCAGAAGTCCAGCCTCATTACTGCCACACAGTTGCTCAAGACCCACATGCAGCGCTCTGGAACTGTGCTCACGCACAAACAGGCTCAAGGTGTGTCTGTCAAACATGAACACACACACACTTTATGGAGGTGTGGACACACACACAGACACACCTCATATCAAAAGTATGGGGACATCTAGCTTTTCAGAATTTTAAACAAATGAGCATGTTTCCTCACCTTAGGGATTTCCACTCATTGTACTCCTTTGTTGTGATTTCAGCACTACAACCTTTCAAGCATTCTCACCATTTGAAGCACAAATGTCTCAGTTTTTCAAAAACATGCCAAAAAGTGAATTTAACGAGTTTGGAAAAAATGATCGTAATTTAATTCAAACCTCTTCTTCCTAACAAGCCCATTTAAATAAACCCTAGACGGAGTATTGCAGCTAAATACGCTCAAAGCAGTAACAAACAGCTGCTTTATCTTGACAGCTTTCGACATTTGTTTTTATCATTGTATGTAAAAGTGGCTGTGAAAGTCAAACATGCTCTTTTCAAAAGAAGGAAAGATGTCACCAAGCTTTTGACACACACACACACACACACAGTGCATTCATGTTGCAAATGTACACACACCATACACAGATCCTTAGTTTTCATGTTATTTTGTAATTAGGTCTTGTTTATTTTTGAATGGGTCTCATAGTTTTCCCACTAGTTAGCATCAACCATGCTGAACATGCCTCTCCCACCTTAGTAGATTTAAAACCATTCTAGTGCATCCCAGCTCACCCTCTAGTGCGCATGTGTGTTTCCTTTCTTTACTTTCCCTTTCCCCCTTCACTCTGTACGTCTCTGTCTTCCATCCGCTCCAGCTCAGTTCGCTGCCTTTATGAAACAGAACATGCTGGTGAGGAAGAGCATTCCTCCTGGCAGCCCGTCCTGTCTGTTTGGTGAGTATGTCTTCTCTCTCTCACTCACTCTGTCCTCCTCTCCGTCTGTGCCACTTGTCCGGCCTTTCACTTCCTCCTTTCTTTCTGTCCTTTCGTCTCAAAAGGTGACATACATCTGTTCGTGGAGACTTTAAAGTTTGCATGTTCTTCACCGTGGCTTCATTGAATCGGCATATGCTGTTGTTTAACAATAGCAATGGATCTGGAAAACATTCATCCACCCTGTCTTCCCCTGTAAAATTTGTCTTTGTGAAACTTTCTTCTCTTGGTTTATTATTAAGGTGCATCTGTTTCTGTTAGAAAGGTTTTGCCCTTGAGGACCCATCCATTTGGATTTTGTTTTGCAAGCATTTTCTTTTTCCATCCCCTAAAGCTGCCACAAACCCAAATGCTTGAGGTTCAAGGCAAAAAAAACCCCCAAAAAACAAAAAACTTTCTACTTTCATATGTCTAATTAATGCTGACTCTATCGTTTCTTTTATCTAAGTGATGATTCAGCGAGAAATCAAATGACCGCTGCTGCCCCTTCATGTAAATAAACGTACAAAATTACACCACAATGCTGAAAACAGTAGTATCAGCGTTTTGCAGTCAGTACTAGTCCATTTTTTAAATAGAAAACAAACCGTCAAACACGCAAGTATGTGATAGTAATTAGTGTGCACTGGCTCCTATTAATTGTTAACTGTAATAAAATTGTGCCCGTAGTGTAAAACTGTACATTTGATTTTTTTTAAAATCTTTTCTTTGAAGTATAGTAACTTGTAGCCTTTTTTTGACGGTTCCCCTGAGCGTTTATGTACCTTAGTTTTACGTTTGTTGGACAAAAACCTCCAGTGTGTGGTTCTCGCTGACCCTTTCGCACGTTCTCCGTGTGACAGTACCCGTGTCAAGTGAGCATGCGGAGGGTTTGGAGCGGGAGGACCAGCGGCTCCATATGAAGAGGAGGCAGACGCCCAGCCCCACGCCCAACAAGTCCTCCAAACGGGCCAAGATCAAAGTGACCATAGTCTCACATGGTGACACATCAGGGGCCACTTCTGTCTCTGCCAGTCAGGAAGGTAAATTAAAGCCTTGCCGGCTTCCCAAAACCACCTAGCCACTTTTGCCCTGAGGCAGGGCTGTACAGTGACACCCAGTTAAACTACACCACCAGTCAAAAGCTTGGACCCACATCTTCTCATTCAGTGTTTTTTCTTTGTTTTTATTATTTTCTACATTGTAGATTAATATTGAAAACAAACTAAATGATGAAGGAATGCAGTAAAAAAAAAAAGAGTTAAACAAACAGAACATTTTTTGTAAAAAGGTAATGATGGACTGTTGTTTCTTTTTACGTAGTTAAGTGGTTCTTGCCATAATGTGCAGTAGAACCGTAGTGGAACAGGATCACTAACTGTGTACCAA
>JBBIGA010000016.1:1456114-1468901 GCA_037576975.1 Alestes dentex
GAGTGTGTTTATGTGTATATATGGGTGTGTTTGTGTGTGTATGTATGTGTATTTGTGTGTGTGTGTGTGTGTGCATGAGCATGTTTGTGTGTGTATGAGTGTATGTGTTTGTGTGAGTGTGTAGATAAGTGAGTTTATGTGAATGTATGTTTGTGTGTGTGTGTGTGTGTGTATGAGTGTGTTTATGTGTATATATGGGGGTGTGTGTGTGAGTGTTCGTGTATGTATGTGTATTTGTGTGTGCGTGTGAGTGTGTTTGTGTGTGTTTGTGTGTGTGTATGAGTGTGTTTAAGTGTTTGTGTGGGTTTGTGTGTGTATGAGTGCGTTATGTGTATGTATGTGTTTGTGTGTATGAGCGCGTTGTGTATGTATGTGTTTGTTTGTGTGTGTGTTTATGTGTATGTATGGGTTTGAGAGTGTGTGTGTGTGAGTGTGTTTATGTGTATGTATGTGTCTGTGTGTGTGTTTGTGTACAGTATATGTGTTTGTGCGTATGAGCGCGTTGTGTATGTATGTTTGTGTGTGCGTGTGAGTGTGTTTGTGTGTGTGTATGTGTATGAGTGTGTTTGTGTGTGTGTGTATGAGTGCGTTATGTGTATGTATGTGTTTGTGTGTGCTCGTGTTTGAGTGTGTTTATGTGTATGCATGTGTTTGAGTGTGTGTGTGAGTATGTTTGTGTATGTATGCGTTTGTGTGTGTGTTTATGTGTATGTATGTGTTTGAGAGTGTGTGTGTATGTGTGTGTGTTTGTGTATATGTGTTTGAGTGTGTGTAAGTGCGTTTATGTGTATGTATGCATTTGTGTGTGTGTGTGTGTGTTTAAGTGTATGTATGTCTGTCTATGAGTGTGTTTGTGTATGTATGAGTATGTTTATGTGTTTGAGTGTGGTTGTGTATCTTTGTGTTTGTGTGTGTGTATGAGTGTGTTTGTGTGTGTGTATGAGTGTATGTGTGAGTGTGTTTGTGTGTGTATGTGTTTGTGTATGTATGTTTGTGTGTATGTGAGTGTGTTTATGTGTATGTATGTGTGTGTATAAGTGTTTGTGTATGTATGTATGTGTGTGTATGAGTGTGTTTGAGTATGTTTAAGTGTACGTATGTGTGTATGAGTGTGTTTATGTGTATGTGTGCATGAGTGTGTTTGTGTATGTATGTGTGTGTATAAGTGTTTGTGTATGTATGTATGTGTGTGTGTATGTTTGTGTGTGAGTGTGTTCATGTGTATGCATGTGTGTGTATGTGTGTATGTATGTATGTGTGTGTGTGTGAGTGTTTGTGTGTGTGTGTGTGTGTATGAGTGTGTTTATGTGTATGAGTGTTTGTTTGTGTGTGTGTGTGTGTGTGTATGAGTGTGTTTATGTGTATGAGTGTTTGTGTGTGTGTGTGTGTGTGTGTGTGTGTGTGTATGAGTGTGTTTATGTGTGTGAGTGTTTGTGTGAGTCTGGCTGAACGCAGGTCTGCTCTGGTGGAGTTCTGGCTCTGGATCTTTAGGAGTTCTAGTTCTAGTTCTGCTCTGGATGTGGTTCTGTACTGGCTCTTCAGTAGTTCTGGCTCTGGTTCTGGTTCTGTTTTGGCTCTGGTTCTGCTCTGGCTCTGGTTCTGTTTTGGCTCTGGTTCTGCTCTGGATCTGCTTCTGCTCTGGCTCTGGTTCTGCTCTGGATCTGCTTCTGCTCTGGCTCTGGTTCTGCTCTGGCTCTGGTTCTGTTCTGGATCTGGTTCTGTTCTGGTTCTGCTCTTGGCGGAGAGGAGGCAGCGCCGCGCGGATAGAACCCGCCCTCCGCGCGGATCTCATTTCTCCCCCCCAAAAAACTCCCCCCTCCTCCTCCTCCTCCTCCTCCTCCTCCTCCTCCTCCTCCCTCCCTCTCTCCCTCCCTCTCTCCTCCTCCTCCCTCTCTCAGTCCTGCACTCTCTCCCTGCTGTCTCCACTCTCTCGGCTGGATCATGGATCTCGCGGCGAGGTGCGCGCTGCTGCTGTCCGTCCTCCGCGTGCTGCTCTGCGCCGAGCTGGACGCGCTCGAGCCCTCTTACTACGAGGAGCCCCCGGATGCCATCGACTACAAAGACCCCTGCAAGGCCGGTGAGACCCCACAGCCTCCCGCTCGCTCTCTCCTAACGTGTTTTCTTTATCGGTAGCGTCTCTCTCTTTCTCTCTCTCTCTCTCTCTCCCTCTCTCTCTGTCTCTCTCTCTTTCTCTCTCTCTCTTTCCCTCTCTCCCCCTTGCGCTCCCCCTCCAGCCACGTAAAACTGGAGCGAGAAGTGCAGCCCTGACAGTCTGCTCGCAGCTCCTACTTTTTTTTTTATTCGTAGTGCTTTTTAGTGCAAGAAAAAAAATCACAAACACACCAGCAGAGCTGCTGACAGTCCGTCCTTGAAGTTGATCCTTGTTGTCTGTGTTGTTGTTGTTGTTATTGTTGCTGCTGTTGTTGTTGTCAAGACTTTGTGATTATGCAAAGTTGCAAAAAACCTCCAAAACTTTATGTAATTAAGTTTTTCGACGCGATATTGCACGCGATGACGTCACGTGTTGTTGTTGTTGTTGTTGTTGTTTGTTGTTTGTTGTGTGATGGTGGTGTCTTGCATTCTCTTGCAACGCTAAAGCCACTTTGCCTGCATTCAGGCTGTTGAGTTTCTGCAGATGGGTTTTCCTGCTCGAGGTGCTTTACGTCACGGTGACCCCCCCCCCCCTTTCCCAAAAGCCCCCCAATTCAGATGGCCACTGGGTTCCTCTACTGATCTTTCACTTCTACTAGGAGTTTAGAATGTGAAGCAGAAGTTTGAAGAACCACAACAAAGACCTCTGTGGCCGTGGTGGTTCCTGAGCTGTCGGGGGTCCGGGTTGAGATTGTGGGGTCAGTTTTGGTGTAAAATTTGCTGTCGCCCAATACAGAGATCACTTCAGCTCTCTCTCTCTCTCCCTCTCTCTCTCCCTCTCTCCCTCTCTCTCTCTCTCTCCCTCTCCCTCTCCCTCTCCCTCTCTCGCTCTCTCCGTCTGATCCTGTCGTTCTGACAGGGCCGCTCAGGAGACGGCTGAAGTCTCCTAGACCTTGTCTCTATTAACTCCTCCACTCTCCTCCTCCCACCCCTCGTTCCCTCCCTCCCTCTCTTTCATCCTGCTCTTTTTCACTCTTTCAGGCCCTGGCTTTCTCCCGTGTCCTCATTTGCAGCTGAAAGGGGCCCTTGGCTGTTCATTTTTACATTTTCACCCCTTGAGAAAGGCACAGTTCCCCCCTACAAGTGGCCGGGGGACAATAATCCCAGCCCACCGGCCCCGTATTGGTATTCCGGGCAGGTCACCCTGGTTGACCCGTCCGTGCTCGGCCGCCGCTGATCCTTCATATGAGGATTAACTTTGTGGATGGCGGCTCTTCAGCTTCTTGTTTGGTTCTGGGGAGCGACGCGGAGCCTCCTGTAGCGGAGTGCTCGGGTGTGCGTGTGGGAGTGTGTTTCCTCAGCTGTTTGCCCTCGGGCCTGTTGAAAAAGACAGATCCCTTTTCAGCTACAGTTTGTTTTAGTTTCCTCCTGAAAACAAAATAGATAGCGACAAGTTGTCAGTATATCCTAGACCATAAACAGAATTTGCCGTCATTAGGAATTATGCTTCAGTGCTGTCCCGAACAGGACGGCCCTCGTGTCCCGGTGTCCGAAAGCGAAGTGTCCTTTGCGTCGATCGTAATTCACGTCATTCTTGGAAAAGAGGTAAACAATGTCTCCGGACATTTCGGTGAGTCAAAGTTAGGAAGACCCCATGACGTGAAGCTGAAGTACGGCCTGTCTTTCACAGCTGTTGCCCCCCTGACCCTCAGTCTCTCCCAGTGTAAACAGACAAGTCCTTGTGGAGCATCGCTTTTAAACAGCTTTTGCATCATCAGCTGCCTCCGCTCCTCTCCTGCCCTTTAGTGGCTCCGTGAGAGTCGGATAGGTGGCACGCGAAGGGGAAGGCGAGGCACGAGTTTCACAACCGAGAGCTCCGAAGCAGCCAGGCCTCAGCGGGCCAATAAGCGCGGGGCACGAGGGAATCCCGCTCTGGCTCGAGCCCTACACATTTCCAGTCCCCTCACCAGGGCTCACGCCAACACAGCAAATAGAGAATTAGTGAACGCGCCTCTCAGGCGGCCGTGTAGTAATATGGAGTTATTACACTCTTTCATCTCGGCCGTCCCGAGGGGCCGCTGGGAGCAGGGTTGAGGTTTGGATCCCGATGTGGGCCTAAGTGTCCTTTCTCTACATTCTTCCTTTATACACATATACAGGTTGCCGAGTGGCTCCTGGCTTAGACACAGTTTTAGGAGAAAATGGTCACATTTGTGTCGAAAATGTACATTATGTGAACCATACTTTGAAAAGGAACCCAAAGCGTTTTTCCTCGACCATTGCTCTTTGTTCTAAAGAGCGTGACGGACTTTAGAAGGCGGCCTGGACCGGCGCTGTTGTGTTTACACACCAGTCAGGGTCCTTCACTCTTGTTTGTCAAAGTTTATTGATCTGTCTACTCAGTAATGTCCCTACAGTTTTAGGAAAGCAAAATCAGGACATTTGTCGTCATTGGCTTGTGTTTGGTTCGTTGGGAGACGCGGTGTGAGTCAACCGTGTCAAACTGGGCTCTCAAGAAGTTTTTAATGCTTAGAAGGGATTTCAGCAACCATTTTTTTGTAGTTTTGACAAGTCTGGCACATTTGTTTCATGGACTTTATCTTCTCATTTTCCTTGAGGCCTAACCTTAGGGAAAATATCAGTCAGCCGGTAGTATGGCTCGACACGGAGGTCCCGTGGATGTGCTGGTTTCGCTGAAAGCAGTGGCATTTTGTGTCATGTCTGGAATTGAAACTGTATTAAATGGTATTTTTGCTTTTTTTATTTGAGTCATTTTAGACCGTATTGAACTATATAGGCCTATATTATCGTTTATCACATTTTTAGCCTCTTAAAATCAGTGTCATCTTGCTGACACTGGTTTTATCGGCCGGCCTCTTCTTTCATTAGCGGTGGTGGAGATTCAGGCGAGCTCTGCCAGTGCTAGGTGTGGGGTTCGTCTTCGTGGACTGAAGTGAAGAGCTTAAAGGAGCCAGCTTGCCTTCATCTGTCTCACAGATGTTCCCCCCCAGCGCCGTGTCTAAAACTCCACTTTAACACCCTAGACAGCGCAGACACACTTGGTGCAAAACGTATTGTCCCTCATAGACAAGTACAAACTGTACCACACACACACACACACGCACACACACACACACTTTCCTTACACGGGTTTAATAACTGAGTGAGAAAAAGACTCTTTGACCTGAATCCCTGCTGCATCGCTCACCCAGAATGTGGTTCCCTGGTTCCATCTCTTGCGTTCCTCCAGATGTTTGGAGAAACCACACGGGTCATGTGCCATGCATGCAGCCCTGGTGACGTCACACAATCCCACAGTTCCCCTTTTCTGCCAGAGTGGCAAAAGCACGAGGGAGAGAGGAAATAGTTGTTAAAGGGATATTGCAACATATTTTCTCAGCTTCGCCACACTGGTTTTACTGTGACAGTTTTTCTTCTTCTGTGAATTGTTAGTTGTGAGTTGAGAGTTTTGTGTGAACTTGCCTTCAAAAAACACCACGTTTTGGGATTGGAAATCATGGCGCATCATGAAAAGACGAGGCGCAAATTTTTAGTCTTCTGTCGAGCGTAGAACGGCTTCTGCTTCCTCTTATACAACCACAAATATAAAAATAATTCTGTAACTCTGCTTGAGTTATTACGAGAATTATGAGCAAACTGTAACATTTCCATTGAAAATTTTTTGTTTTACGTGTTAACTAGAATCTTGGCCTCGACTGAGACGGAGCAAAATTAATGGCATGATGGACACATCACTACTTGTAGCATTTGTATGAATCCCCAGCACTAAAATAGTCCCTGTCCAGCTTTGCATCTCTGTTCTTTGACAAGTCTCGCAACTTCAGTGAAGTGAGTGTTAATGAGTTACGTCATTAGAAATCTGCTAAAGTCTCAGAAAAAAGCAGCTCTGTCATGTTGTTTATTCTCAGTAGAAACCTATGGGAGGTTATTTCACAATGTATTACTTTACAAACATCTGTGAGGATCCTGGAGTGGGTTCTGTTGGAGGTGAAATGTAAAATTAGAACTGTTTTAGCTTGTTTACACCGTTCGAACCTGCCGTGCCGTCCTCCCGCTGATGTGTTAGAGTCTACAGAGAGAGACTGAGAGAGAGAGAAAGAAAGCTAATATGATTAAACAGTAAAGGAAGCCTGGCTCTGTTCTCCATTATGTCACTCTCAGGAGAATTACAACTGCATTTGCAAAGTAAAACCTTTGTCTTCTTTCTGCTTGCGTGTGCGAGTGTGTGTGTGTGTGTGTGTGTGTGTGTGTGCGCGCGAGTGTACGGGCAGATAAGGAGGCCTAGGAGATAAAGATGTTAAAGAATGCAAAACGCAGCGCAAATGTTAAAACGTTAATTACGCCTTTTTACAAGGAACCTTAATCAAAGCTGCACAGTTTGGGGGAGAACCCGGGCCTTTGTTTGGCTCCAGACCTCAGCAGCTCATTATGGTGGCTTCTTTAAAGAACCGAAGCCGTATTTTATAATATCATCGTAGAGGAATAATGCAAGTTTCGAAGCTTGAAAGCATCCCAGGAATTCTTTCAAGAGCCGGCAGGATAATGAGCTCTTACTTAGTCTATGAAAAATGGATGAATGCCGGTTACTGTCTGACTGTGTCGAGTTTTTGTCTCTGTACCGGGAGTTGGGTTCTGTAGCTTTTCTTTCGCGGGCGCTGCTGACATTTGGCTCTAATTGAGGCCGAATGTCACGATGAAAAAGTGTCATTACTACACCCGGTGTGAGTGCAGTTTCGGAGCTAAACTTAGAAGCCATTTCTACACTGACCAAGTTTGTGTAGACCATTTCAGGCCAACCACTGAGTACTGATCCAGAACGTCAGTTTAGGTCTGTGTTGGTCTGAAAACCGGAATCATACTCTTAAAACAGGCATCAGATCGGGTTCATTGTGTGATGAACCAGTTGTGGTCACCCCCCAAAAAAACAGATAGATGGTTCTTTACAGGACCAGTTGCGTAAATGAGACGTGTGAGAGTGAAGAAGCTTTCTCACGTTTAAAGAACATCTACATAATGTAAAGATTCTTGAAAGAACCCTTAAATTGGACCCTTAAACCCTTAAAATGTGGTATACAAGCATAATTACGTCTTCACACTCGCATATCTCTTTTTCAAGCATGATTCTTTTGGTCCGTGGTTCTCAGGCTGATCCTCAGGGACCCCCAGACTATCCAGGGCAGTGGTTCTCAAACTGGTCTACAGGGACCCACGGATGACCCAGATTTTTTGCTTAATGCAGAGAGAATGCACAAACGTGGACCATCTGGGTTTGAGAAACACTGCTATAGGGAACCTAGGGAACCAAAAGTGGTTCCTCTGTGGCATAGCATAAAGACCCGTTCTATTTTTAAGAGTGCAGGTGGGTTTTTTCAACAGAGGGACCAAATCAAACCCCACTGGTTCCCGGCAGATATCAAGCATGGCATTAGATTCACAGCTGCATCCACCCAAAACTGCTCGAGTTTAATTTGGTGTTAAATTGAGACAGTTCCTCCACAGCTGTTTGAACTTAATTCCGTTTGATTGAATTAGAGCACAACTGTCTATTTTAAGGTTGAGGTCACTTTGAGTGTTTTCACTTCGGTCTGGTCCTGGCGGGCATGCTGGTGGACTTGTGGCCAATTTCAGCTCATTTCACCCTCCAGACGTGTGCGACTGCAGGACGCGAGCTTCATTTTCACTCGGGAGATAATGATTTCCGTGGTCCCGGCACTCGAGCGAGGGCATTTCCTGTTTGGCTTTTGGGTGTTTTCACATGAAACTTTCTTCTCTGGTTCACGTTTCTTTCCACTATAGCTTTTTTTAAACTTTGGCCAGTAGATTATTCACGGCGTGTTCTGTAAACACGAACCACAAGCATCAACTTTGCAGCCCTGATTGATGATAATTCCGTGCCTGGAGTGGTCTAGAGGAGGTCATGTTTTTGGTGTCATCTGGTTCTCTGCTTCAGGAGCCTTTGGCAGGTTGTTGGATTCGTTTAGACCGAAGCTTGTTTCCACTTGACGCCATGCTTTGAAGAGGCAATCCTGACTTCTTCGGAAAAAGAACGGAATTTGAGCATCCACTCTAAAAAAAAAAAAAAAACAACAATAAAAGGTGCCAGAAAGGATTGCTTGGAGAGATGCCCTGGAAGAACTACTTTAGGTTCCTCTCAGAACATCCGCTACCAGGCTGGAGAGTGTTCTGTTCTCTCCTCCCCTCCTCCCTTTCCTTCTCGCCTGTCTGAAAAAGGGAAAGCGGTCGGAGGAAAGTACGGGGAGGGTCACTCGTGATGTGGCGACGAGCGGGGGGTCCAGTCGTGGGATGCGAAGGGAAAGGGAGCGAGTGAGTAAAAGGAGGAGTGGAGGAAAGAGAGAAGAGGTGGGGGGGGGGGTCTGCAGACTGTAGGTCTTTCAGCGAGTGCCAGCGCTGGCCAGCCCGGCCGTCCGAGGCACGCAGGGCCGCGTCGGCGGCGGCCAGCTGACGTGACTGCAGGTCATTCAGGGTCCTTCTGGCCGCCTCGCCGCGGCCTGTTTACTCCACTCAGACCTGCTGCGTTTTTCTCTGACTGGTCTGAGGACACTGGTGCTGGTTTCATTTTTTGACTGTATTTCTTCAGAATATTCATCCTAAACTTAGAACATACATTATAATACAGAAGTACGCTGTAATAGGCAAAGCATTTTCACAAGCTGTGTTGTAGCAACAAAAATAACAACCCACCCCCTTCCTCCACACACACACACACACACACACACACACACTCTCACACTAGAAGACGATAAGAGAGACCCAGTAATGATAACTCCTAGAGCACAGATCCGTCTCGCTGGTGACTGCTACTCAGTTTTGGCGACACTGTCCAGTTCATCGTCTTTATTTGAGTCTAGTTCGTTTTTAATAAAGGAAATGAATATGAACAACTGCCGGATTTTTGTTAACCACTGGAGCCTCTTTGAGTAAATATTTTCTGTGAGAATAGAAGTAGATCTCCTAGTTTAGTCATGTCCGGTTCTCACAGCTAGCTAGGACCCCCCCCCCACGCCCCCATCACACAGTGTCGCCAAACTGGGAGGGTGAAGGGTCCTAGAAGGAGAGACGACCAGTTACGGATGGCTGTGGCATCACTTGAGATTTAAACTGAATTCTTGAATATCGTGAGGTGTTGCTCAAACAAGCGTCTCGAATCTGATCTTTCGGCACGTCCGATTAGACGACAGCACAGATTTAAACTGTCTGACTTTAAATCTGACTTATTCCCAACCAGACCATATCAGACATTCGTGGGGGGTTTTAAAGAGGGTTCAAATAGAAAATGTGACTCAGGCTGGCAGTCAGTGGTTCTTGCATCTAATTCTATAGCTGAGAAGAGTTTAACAGACATTTAGGTGACATTTTTGCTTTTTATGTTCTAGTTTCAGTAAAGCCTTTGCCAAGACTGCCCCATTGGAAATGCCAGGCGTGATTCCAGTCTGATCAGAGTTGGTCACTTCTAACTTAAAATCTGGGCACTTCAGTCTAAAAATCAGATTTAAGAAGTAAGTCTCTGGGTATAAGTTTAAAGTTTGTATGTTGGGGTTGCCAATTCTGCTGAAAGGAAAGATAAGGGTGTGACAAAATAGTTTGAAAATGACGTCTGCGCTCAGTGGTTGATTTTATGAGGCTATACAGATAAGTTTGTCTGCATCAGCCTTAAAATATGAGTCCTTAACTGGGATGTCTTTTGGATTCCAAGTCCATACCTAGAAACACCTCAGTGGTGAAGGAATTCTTTCATCAGGCCTCGCTGACGCTGCAGCGCTGCATCAAACGATGGTGGATCATGAAATAACGGTCACATGAGGCAAGGATTTGTCACTGGTCCAGCTCGGAAAGGGGATAGATTACACAAGTGAATTAAATTGGAGGGAAAGTAGCGCCATAGTTTTCACTTTAATGGGCCTTGTCCTGTTTATTAAATTACACTGGATCACAAAAAACTATTTCTGTCTGCTACTCTGTCTGATCCATGTGTCCTGTACCACATCCAGCGTGCTGAATTCAAATCTGAAGGCACGTTTTGTCCATGACGTCAGGATTTTAAGTTATGCAGCATCAGATCAGAACAGAATCAGGAGGAATCGGCCCTGGATTCTCTGCATCATGCAGTTCTGGTTTAAGAACAGACTCACAGTCAGGACAGACGAGTTTTTACTTATTCTTCATCGGAAATCCAGAAGTTTTAGTCCTACAGAAACATCAGTCCTTTCCTTTTCCACTGAAACACTGAGTGAGACCAGAGTAACAGACAGTGCAGCAGAAATGAGGCCCAGCTTTTCTCCTGCTCTCCAGTTTTTACATCCCAAACAGAACTTGTCAGCAATCATCACTTTCTTGGTCTTGATCACGCGGCGTGTTTTTACCACAAATGTAACAGAAATGATCAGGACGGTTCACACAGCTGCACCTGCTCAAGTTCTGCTTAAACATTTAGCCTCTATCCCAGAAAACCCTATAAAACAGACGAGCCTGTGATCCGTCTCGGCTTCAACTGAGCTGAGATCAGATCACCGACAGGCCCGAACTCTCACAGCACTGAGTTCAACCAGGAACCGGATTTCAAACCAGACAGCAGCGAACACACACCCGACAGAAACGGCTGTTATTATGCTGGTGTGCAACAAAACGTGTATCAAAACACCAATTTTATGCCGATAACTTAAAATCTGGACGAGCTAGATTGCAGATTTGGATTCAGCACCACCAATTTCTTGTTTTACTTCCAGTCGTAAAATCTTTGTTTTCCAGTGTAATGACCCAGCAGGACCCCCAGGTCTCTTACGCATATGCGTGTGTGGTGGGGGTGGGGGGGCCTTGACGTGTTGAGTGAGGGAGAGGCAGCGGCTGAAGTGAGGATCTGAGGTAGCCTGAGTGACGGTGGAGGGAAGCGTGTGCGTGTGTGTGTGTGTGTACCGATGCGTGTGCGTGTGTGTGTGTACTGAAGCGTGTGTGTGTGTGTACTCATGCGCGCGCGTGTGTGTGTGTGTGTGTGTGTGTGTGTACTGATGTGTGTGTGATGAGTGAATGTGTCAGCGGCAGCAGTGGAAGCAGACAGTGAGTAATGAGGTGACGTAAAGATCAGGCATTCCTGTTTAGGTCGGCCTGGCGATGTTTCTAATCTCTATATAAGGTACGAGAAAGGATGGAGAGATGGTGAAAATCTGCTCGGCGGCAGATCTACTCCTTCCCATTCAGGCCTGCTGGGGAACAGTGGGAAGGAACAGTGGGAACAGTGGGAAGGAACAGTGGGAACGACTAGGCGGAACAGTGGGAACAGTGGGAAGGAACAGTGGGAACAGTGGGAACAGTGGGAAGGAACAGTGGGAACGACTAGGCGGAACAGTGGGAAGGAACAGTGGGAACGACTAGGCGGAACAGTGGGAAGGAACGGTGGGAACAGCGGGAATGCTGGAATCAGTGGTAACACTAGGAACAGTGGGAACATTGGGAACACTTGGAACACTGTAAACACTGTAACCACTGGGAACACTGTAACCACTGGGAACACTGTAACCACTGGGAACACTGTAAGCACTGGGAACATTGAGAACACTGTAACCACTGGGAACACTATAAACACTGGGAACACTGGGAACAGTGGTGTGTCGAGTGGTGGTGGATGGGAGACTTTGCTGTGTCTGAATGAGACGCAGCCTGTTGAGTTTATTTCTATGAAGGAGAATCAGCCACCGGGGAAACCCAGAGATCAGTACGTCACCTCTGTCTGTCTACAGTGGTGTGCAAAGGTTTGGGCACCCCTGGTCTATCTCAGTCTATGTGTCCTTCTGTCTCTCTCTGTCTGCCCTTTCTGTCTGTCAGGCTCTCTTTCTGTCTGTCTGTCTGTCTGTCCACCTGTGGATCGCAGAAAACTGCCATTTCTGTCGGTCTCTCTCTCTGTTGATTTCTCTCTCTCTCAGTTAGAAATGCATGACTCTGTTTAATTATATCATGATAAATAATATCACAGCACGCCACAGTCTGAGCAAATCATTGATATTGTCATTTTTTATTTATAAAAATATCATTTTTTATTAAAAAAACAACATAATTGGTCCTGATTAACTGACACAGTATGTGAAACATTGAATAAAAATCATTAGACTCATCATTTTTTTAAACTGCAAGGTTTCTGTGTGGTCCCAACTTATCAAACCTCAGAAAAAACTCATTATTGTGGAACCTGTCTTCAGTATATGATATTGTTGATTTTTTTTATTTTTGACTAATCTAATCAGACCTCGGTTTGCTCACAGTCTGAAATCTCTCCGAGCTCCTGTTTGTCCTGAAATACTGCATTTAGACTGCAGGTCTGAAGGATCAACTTCAAATTACTCCTAACATTAGCCGTAAGTTCATTTTGATGTTAACGTGCAGCATCGCCAGCATGGAGTGTAAATGTTAGACTGATGTCACATAAAAATCTCACTGGCAAATATGAGATATGGGTCTGATTTTAGTACCACATAATGAAAGCGCCCCCAAAAACTAGTCTGTCACGTTTGAAGAAAAAGACTGTATGGTGGCCATAGAATAGATACACAGCTCTGGAGAAAAATAAGAGACCGCTGCAATTTATTTTGAAATCAGCATCTCTATGAGTGTGAAACCATTCCATGCCAGTGTCTGTTAAATTCCTACACAAGCACCTCATTCTGCT